>JAAAKG020185568.1:0-25348 GCA_010014905.2 Druon quercuslanigerum
GCGCGGGGGGGGGAGGCGGCGGGGGCGGGGCGGGGGGGGAGGGGGGGGGGGGGGGGGGGGGGGGTGCAGAATCCCACATCGCACATTGAAAATTTGAATGTAGCAGGAAAAGATAAACCATGCTAAGTCCACTTTTTGACAAAATTCATTTTTCCCTCAATTCTTCTACTTCCATCGCTTTACATCCCCTACTCAAACACCAATCTTATATCTCCTCGCTTTACCTACTTCCCTTTCCCTCTATTGTCTTTGTCTAGCCTGATTCTCCTCCCTTAATTCCTTCCCCTAACCCTATTTACCTTGCATCATTTTCCCTTATTTCCTCTACTACGCCTTCTCTCATTTCTCCACACAATAGGTATTAGCTGCGGAGAAAGAGTTTGGCAATGCTAGGCAAAGCGATTAAGCGGGGATATGAGTGCGAGGCGAGGCGAGGCAAAGCGAGAAAGGTAAGCCTATAAGAGCGAGCGGTCTTAGAGATCATATGTGAATGAATGTTAGTTTTAAGAAAATTCTGTAAAAAAAATTCAAGTTGAAAAAATTCAATATTATTGCAATATTGCAATATTGCAAGTCAATATTTTAAGACCAGCAGACCGAAAAATAAACGTCTATCTATCTATCTGTAAGGTTTTTTTGCCGGAGACGAAACTCTAAAAAAAGGGCTTTTGAATTTTATTTACTGAAATTTAGCATTAAAATGTATTCAAATATTTCACAATTTTTAAATAATTTGAACTAAAATATTATATTCTACACAAATATTCAATTGTTTCAACAATTTAACAATCATTTTAGGATTTCGACAAATATTATTATAAAAATTAAAAAATATTGCACTAATTCCCAGCTTCAAATGTGAGTGAAAAATTTCGTAAACACTTTAAAAAACAGTAAATTACTCATTTTTTATATTAAAAAGTATACTATTATATTTTTAGTTCAGAATTTATATGCTGATTACTAATTCTACTTTTTAAAATTAATTACATTCACGGAAAAGTTATCTAATCCAATTTTAGCTGAAAATTGACAGTTTAAAATTAATTTTTTTAGTTCAAAATTCAATTTTTACATTAAAAAGTGAAACACATTCTTAAAGTTTATTCTATTGGTTAAATATTTATATATTTTTTGAGAATTCATTTTTTGTGCTTGAAAATTAAATTCTTAAACTGAAAATTTAACTATTCTGTTTTTGCTAAAACTTTAATCGCTTTTAAAACATTCATTAGATTGGTTATAGATTTAACTATAATGTTAAAAATTGGGATTTTTTTATTGAAAATAAATTTCTTCATTGAAAACTTTATTATTCCATTATAAGTTGAAAATTGATCAATTTTAGTCAAAAATTCAACTATTTTGTTCAAATTTTATTTCAAATGAATTTTCCTAATTGCCAATTAAACTACTCCATTTATGTTTGAAAATTGATCGTTTTCAGTTAAAAATTAACTTTTTGTTGAAAATTAAATTTCTGGCTGAAAATTACCTTTTCGTTTGAAACTTAAATTTTTGGTTGAAAAAAAACTTTTTAGTTGAAAATCAACTTTTCTGTTGGAAATTTTTGAGAAGTTTTTGCCTTTTAGTACAAATTAAATTTTTTTTTTGTAAAAATGCAACTATTTAGTTAAAAATTAATCTAATTTCTTTCAAAATTCACATATAGGTTGAATATTCTAATTTTTTTGGTTGAATGTAATTATTTTTTATTAATATCAAATCCTTTTCAGTTGAAATATTAGCTAATACATTTCTTGCAGAGAATTAATATTTTTGTTTAAATTCGTCAGTTTTTTATTTAAAATTTGAAATTATTTTTTTGACTGCAGAATGACATTTTATATTTATCATTGAGAATGAACAATTTTTTATTGACAATTTGACTACTTTGTTCAAACTTTAACTTTTATTTAAAAATAGTTTTTTCGTTGAAGATTCGTGATTTTAGTCAAAGATGTAAGTGTTATAATGTTTGAATTGAATGTTTTAAAAATAATTGTGCAAAAATTGTATGCAGAAATAAATTTAAAAACATGTAGGCCTTGAATGAAAAAAGAAACTCCTCTCTACATTTTCTTCGAAAAAATAACAGTTTCCAAAACAAACATTGTAGGAATCAAATTAGCACGGATTTATCTCAAAGTTAAAAATTTTTTTTAACAGTTCGGTTTTTGAGAACATTTTCTATCATTAAAAAAATACTATATACATTTCCAAACAACATTTATTATTCAGAAGTATCTTTTTCGAATATTTATTTTTGGAAATCTTACAATAATTTTTATCAAATTTAAAAATTGAAAAAATTTCTTCGCAGGCAAAAATATTTGATTATTTATTTGTAGAAAATAAATAATATTTAAGTAACAAAAATTTTTGTTGAATTTTATGTATTAGGAAATTTTTTATTTTGGGATTTTAGTATTTTGGTAATTTCGCACATTCGCGAATTTTACAGTGTCGGGAATTTTATTTATTGGGATTTTTCAGTCATGCCCATTTGGTTGCAAATTCCATTATCTCTTTCACTTATAAAATCAATTATTGAATTGAAAATTTATCTTTTCAGGTTGGGAATTTATTTACATGTTTAATATTTTAACTATTTTGTTGTAAATTTTACCATTTTGTTAAAAATTTATATTTTTGATTTGAAATTGAACTGCTCTATTGAAAATTCGTCTTTTTGTATTTATAAATTAATATTTCTTGGTAGAAAATTTAAATTTTTGTGAAAAAATGGAAAATGTTTTGACTTGAAATCTTTATTCCTCCATTTTCTTCTTATTTCCCCTATTTTAAGAGTACTTTGAGCTTTGAAGTCTCTTAAAATATTATTTTTGTATCATTTGTATTTAATTTCAGACGTTTATCAAATGAAACAAAACAAAAATCCTGACTCAAAGGAGACGGAGCACAGTGGGGCCAAATGGGGTGTCTGTGGACAAATTAACTTTTAGTACAAAAGATTCAACCGATTTTTAATTTTTTTATAAGTAAAGCTTATATGCTTATATAAGCTTATATAAAAAGTTGTCAAAGCATATTTTAAAAAATATTAAAATTTTTTTTTATTTGACAATAAAAATTAATTAGAAAATGTTAAGATATGTTAAGATATCCAGCAGTAGCAAATATTTCAAAAAAAAATTTACAATTTGTATAAACATATTAATCTACAAAAGTTATATTGTTAGTAAAAATGATATATAGCAACTTCAGATGTGTGTTTTTAAGTGGAAATATGAAAGCAAAAAATTTCGATATGACTTATAAAAAATAGAGACCATTCGTAACCTATATAAACAAATTTTATAAATAGGCCTTTACTGTGATATTTTATTTGTTAGACAACAATTTGTAATTTATCAACAAAATTTAATAAAAAAATCACTCTAAGGCCGTTTTTTAATGGCAACACCATATTTTTTTTATTAAATCGACTACAATTATCAAGCAAGGTCTCTCTGTTATCAAACTGTATTATCCGGCACGACATGTTTATTATTTTTACAATTATTTATAACAATCAGTCAAAATTATGAACAATGTATAAAAAACTCACAGTTTAATTGATACATTTAATTGAATGTGTTAAAGAAACTAAATTTATCCACTAAAACATAGCCAAATTATTCATTTGTTTATTATGTTTTTAACAACAATTGCTAATTCTTTAGTATTATTAAAAAACAACTATATTGAGCTACTAGCAAAACATTAGGAATTTATTTCTCTGAAAAAACGAAATCTATATGTAAGAAAATGGCTAAACAATGAATTTGTTTATTAAAATTGTTTAAACAATTAGAAGTTATTTTCTTTATAACAGAGTATTATATCGAGAGGTACTTTAAACATATATCTAAATTTGATTTTAAAAAAACGAATCCCTGTTACTGAAAAATTAACATATTATGCATTTGTTAATTAATTTTGCTTAAACAAATAACACTAATTGTCTGACATTAAAGAATAGCACCAAAAAAAACTATTAGCAAGATATTTATCGTCCTTTCTATTAAAAATGACACAAATCTATTTGAAAATGACGAATTTATGCATTTGTTTAAAAAATGTGTTTAAATAATTAACAGCTGGTCTTTATTTTTTTAAAAGAGATCGACATTTGTGTTTTTCATATTTGCACTTAAAATTCCCTCATTTAAAGTAGCTCTATATCATTTTTACTAAAAATTTACCACCAACAGAAAATGACATCTTTGAATTTTTTTTAATGAATTTTCATTGTTGAATAAAAAAAATAAACAACTGGTTTTTAAGATATACCTCGACAAATTTGTTAGAAATTTCGTAAGATTTAATTTAAAAAAAAAATCAAAATCGGTCGAATAGTTTGGGTTAAAAGTTGATTTGTCCACAGACATCTCATTGGCCCCACTGTGCGAGGGTGAGTTTTAAAATCACCTGGGGGGGGGGGGGTCTAGGCTTTGTGTGATGATGTGTGACGAAGAAAGAAGGGGATAAAAACAGTGTTACAATTAGCGTTAAATAATTTTCGAACGGCCTAAATATTCTGATGTTTCCTATTGGAATCAACACAGGAGTAGCAGGCTACCATCTGAGCTACATCCCCGCCACAAGTTTGCATTTTTCCGTTTAAAACAGTATACAGCAGCTTAATATTGACAAAAACTGTTCCCAATTGCTTAAATAAACTTTTACCCGATTCATATTCTGAATCTCTATTTTCTAACACAGTTCCTCTACTTTCATATAATTATTAATAAATTAAAGTTTACTAATGTGGTAGTAAAGGAAGGAAATTCAAATACTTGGGAATTTTAATTTTGATTCAAGCATCCGAACTTAGACTCTATCAATAATCCCTCTTTAGTTCAATAATGTATCCTTGCAATGAGCTTTGGGATCGACTATTACAATTTCATACTACCATTAATGCAAAATGTAATTTGAGACAGATAGAATTCATATATTGCTGCATAATGTAATAAGATTTCCGGTGAATATCCGTTCGTAAGCTCTCGGCTCAGAGCGTGGATCATTCAGACCCAATATCCAGAAAAAGAAACTCCTGCGGTTTTAGTTTAGAGAGTTCCTGTAAAACAAAACCTCCATACGTTACGGAGCTCTAATCCTCAGACTTCTTATGTCAATCACGATTATACTCTCGTTTTATAATAAGAGATAAAATTATGTGCAACTAATTAATTAAGAATTTTACTAATCCTGGAACTAAAATACAATCAGTTCCAACAAAGAATAAAAATAAGAGAAAGAATAAGTGAAAATTTCACTGATTTAATTAGTAATTAGATATTTCACTAATCAATCAGTGATTTGAGACTTTTCACTGATCAATTCAGTAAACAGCCCACTGATTATCAGTAAGCTCTTACTAATTTGATTAGTGAAGCGACTTTACTCATTACAATAAAGTGTACTTATAATTTTTTTAACTCAAGTTCCAAACATTATTTTGCATAGTAGTCCTTTTTCATTTTAGACAATTGAGGGGCCGGATCGTATGAGGGCGTATAGAATTTTCTCGTGCGAAATCATAGTCCCCTGGAGGCTTCAAAACAAATTTTGGATTTAAAATTTTTGAAGAAAATATATGGACGTGAAATTTTATTGTGCATCTTTTTTTTTTCTAGACAAAAGTTGTAACTTTTTTAGTTTTCGTAATAAAACCAAAAAACTGACTTTTTTGAAAAACTTGATTTTAATCCGGTTTTCACTTCAACTCCTGCTCAGTGCTTCAGTTTCTGAAATTTTTCAATGAACATTTTAGGAAATGTGCTTTAAGATGTCCTTCGATTGACAATATAAAAGGAATTCAAAATTGTTGTTTTTAAAAATCATTAATTATTTTCTTCTGATGATCGGCGCGAATGAAACACGTGCAACTTCCAGCGTTTCGTTTAACGAGGGAATTTTGAGCAGGCAAATACTTCTCACGACACAAATTCGTAGAAGGGTATAACGAAGTTTTTTGGTAAGTTTTAAATAAAAATATTTAATAGTTTAGGAGTATTTATGATTTTAGTGAATGTCAGCGCTGGGATTTTCGCGCGTATCAAAAGCTCCATGGCGTACAGCCGCACGGCACGAAGTGTCTCGTCAATGTATGACTTATAAATGTGATAAAACCTAAATCTATTATTGAATGAAAATACAACAAATTAAGTTTACTGAATGTAAATCCATTTTATTAAATTTTCGATGTTTTTTTTAAATAAAGTATACAGTTTATTCTTCATCAGAAGAAAGAATTGAGTCCTCTTTGGTTTTATTGCTCCTTATCGAGGCAAAGTATTCATTATAAAACGCTTGTCCTTTTATTGTGAGGTATTTTAATAAAATCTTCACGTCTTTTATTTTGGCTTCAGTTATTTTAAAGATTGGAGGGAGTTTCTTTGGCATAATTACCTTTTCGGGATTTTTTGATCTTGAAATGTATTCTTCTCCCTGCAAGTAAATTTCAAAGTTACATATTTTATCTTTAATTTTTTTAAACTTTATTCAGCATAAAACAATTTCTTTGAAAAATTAATAATTTTTAAATGAAAAATGATCAATAATTTTGTATATTATTTTCCTAGTGTATTATTGAATTCATTCTATAAAATAGCTATGTCTGAAAAATTTAATCAATGAAAAATATTAATATAATATCACAAAAATTTATCTTGTGCAAAATGGATAAAATAAAAATTTTATTTACTGGTTATTTAAAATTGTAACTTGATAGAAGCGTAAAACATTCCGTGTTTAAATCGGCAGATTATTAATAGGTATACCTTATTCTTAGAAGTTTTGTGTACATTTTCCGCCCATGTACTCTGGTTTCTTTTTCGTTCTCTACCTCGAATTGCCAGAGGTATATTTTCAATTTTATAATAATAATAGAAAATTTATGTTTATATTGATTATTAATAAACGCAAGAGATGTGGAAGATCGCTTATGAGTTAAGCCGAATGTCGGTGTAGTGTACAATAAAGTATCCTACATTTAAATATAAAGAAACCGGTAAAATACATTCAAAATTAAATGAAATTCATGAATATTTTGTTCATTTTTTTTTCTTAACTGTTATTCACTACAAAATTTCATAAGATCATATTATAAGCAAAAAATCTCTAGCGAGAGAACACGGCACAGCGGAGTGCATAGTAAGCTCGAAAACTCCAGCGCTGACGTTCACTAAAATCATAACTACTACTAAACTATTAAATATTTTGATATGAAACTTTCCATAAAACTTTGTTATACCCTTCTCCGAATTTTTATCGCGAGAATTATTTGCCTGCTCAAAATTCCCTCGCTAAACGAAACGCTGGAAGTTAAAAGTGTTCGATTCGGGCCGAGCATCAGAAAAAAATTAATATTGATTTTTAAAAACAACAATTTTGAATTCCTATTATAGTGTCGATCGAAGGACATCTTAAAGCACATTCTCTAAAATTTTCAATTAAAAATTTCAAGAACTGATGCACTGAGCACGAGTTGAAGTGAAAAGCGGATTAAACTCAAGTTTTTCAAAAAAGTCAGTTTTTTTGTTTTATTTCGAAAACTAAAAATGTTACAACTTTTTATCTATCAAAAAAAAAGATGCACAATAAAATTTCACGTCCAGATATATCCTTCAAAAATTTTAAATTTAAAATATGTTTTGAAGCCTTCAGGGGACTATGATTTCGCACGAGAAAATTCTATACGCCCTTGTACGATCCGGCCACTCAATTGCGGTCTGCAAATTCAGTAATTGCGAAAATGCTGAATTCAAGGTGATACAGAGCCCAAACAACGTGAAGTGCTAATCATATTCTTGTGTACAGTGAATGAAATCATATATAATTATTGGAAATCGCTTCTATGTTTGCTTGTATCAAAGGTATATATAAATACATTTTTATTAAGATAAACAAGTTTTCTTTTTAGACCACAACCTCGAATTTTATTTTTACAATAGACATCCAGAAACAGGAAACCGATTAGAAAATTTAAATCGATTTGAGGTTTTTGTGAATCCACATTCTTAAACAAATCCAATTCATTAAAAATTCGTTCAATTTTTCTTTTTTCTGGGGCATCTCCTATATTTGCTGTCATTTATATTATCAGAGTCTCAACATCTCGAGTTCACAATTTTTAGTGTGCGGTTGTGACTAAATTTTTCGAGTTCGTAGCAGGTTATTATACAGTTATAAGAAGTAATTTTTGATATTGTTTATGTAGATTTCCTATATTTTTTCTGTAATTTTATATAGGTAAATTTGTAAACTGACTTCGTGGATCGTAGTGAATTTGCCAAGGATTTTGTAAAATCGTCACGCTCAAAAAAGAATTTTTACAATTATATGTAAATTAATCTCTCTCAATGTGGTACATAAAATTACCCACATTAAAAAAAGTAAATTTACAAATTCTTGTGAAAATCCAAGCATAACCTGCAAAAATTTTACATTAAGAGTGATGATTTCATAAAATCCTTGGCATCATTTTTCAAATTTATATGAAATTTTTTAAAAATATATTAGATGCATATCAAATATTGTTACAGTAAAAGTAACGCCGAGTCAAATAGAAGTGAAAAAAAAGTTTTCAAAGAAAAAATCACGCTGACTATTATTGTAAATATTTTATTGTTAAAGTTTGATTATTAAGTGACTTTTCTTTCAGATCTTTGTGTCAATATGGAATTTTTTTGCTACATTATCTGTAGATCAGTTATGCGCGGAATTAGAAACGTCTTATACAATTTATGCTCAAGTTACTCAAATATTGAATGGTAAGTTTTTAAGATGTATATATTTACGAAAAACTAAAAAAATGCGAAAAAGTGTCCAATTCGAAAAATCTTTAGTTTTAAAATTTTCAGTTTTCGTTTCCACTCGTTAATTTAAAAAAAAAATCTTTTATCACGTTGATTATCGAACCAATTTTTTCAAAAAAAATATAACCACAGTTTAAAATAAATGATTGAAGATTAAACAATTGAAAATTAAAATTGTTTCAAGCTCCACAATTTTCGTAGTAAAATTATTCAAGTAGTAAATAAATACTTTTTTTTCTTTAATTTTATTTCAATTTTATCATTCAAAAATGAATTCATAAATTATCTTCTAATTATTCTTTTTACAGGCTAAAATCGTTCTACTACAGAAAATTTTTTTTCATCAAAAGAAGTATTTCCTAATCCTGAATTGATTCGATATCTCCCGGTAAGAATCCTTAAAAAAATCTAAAACCTTCACATATTTATATAGTGATATTTTATTTCAAACTTTAAAAATATTTAAATTAATAAAATTTCGATTTTTAATGAAGGAACAAACATTACAAATTACGTAGAGTGATTTGCTGCAGAAAAAAATGGAAATATACAACCGTACGTAATATTTGTGAGGGGCCAACAAAAAGACACCTATTTCGTACAAGGAGACAAAAAACCATAAAAAATTATTTAGACGCAAGTCCCGTTCTTGCATTTGATCTCCTTTTCATGTTGCATTTTGTAACCAATGTAAAGTATGCGGATTTATTGTTCTTCTTTTACAATTTTCTGGAGACTTACATTTACAAAACAGAATCGTCAGTAAAAGATTCTGTATCGTCCTTCCACACTAGTTTATTTAATTTTTATCCTCTTGAAAATTAATATGATAGAATCTTAGATGACTAATATAGTTTATAAGACATTTATAAAAAAATGTTTGATCAATATTAATTTTATGTTCAATAAGTCAATATTGAATACTTTTATACACGTGCCTTATTCATTTCAGTATATTTTTAGGGGTGCCTGCCGTAACTTAATTCGAATTAAAGTTTTATCATCTTTTTAATAAAATTAAACATTGTGAAATCTGTCATTACAAAAAATTGAAAATTTCCTGTAACACAAATCGATATCGCTGCAGAAAATGTTTAATTTTGAATAATGAGACGAATTTTATATTTAAATTTTTTTGTTGGCGTTGGAACTTTAATTTGGATTTTATGATGGCAATTTGCTTTTAGGATTATTTAAATCTCGTGCTAAATTAAGAAGGTAAAAATGACTTTTATTCGCTGAATGAATCAGTACCTTTTCACTGATAATCAGTGACCGGATTCTAGCTATTTGAATCAGTGAGATTTCACTGACAATCAGTGACGTTTCACTGATTCAGATTTAGAGAGCATACTGCCAAACGGGGTAATTTCGGTCATGTGGGGTAAATTCGGACACCCCTAAATTCCTTAGATTGATAGGATAAATTACTAAAAACTGTTTCAAGAATCTGGAATCAGTTCAAGCCTTAACGGATTCTAGATTCTAGTTAAAAATTGTGGTCAATTTAGGAATGTCTAAATGTACCCCACATGCGTAAAATTACCCCATTTGATGGTACCTATCAAGAATATGTTATTAAAATAATTGAATTTTTGATAAATAATTATTAAATACAATTTGGCAAATTTAAACAAGATCATACGGAAATTATACGCCAAAAAAATAAATTATTTTCAGAAGAAATCACAATAAAGATTAAAAACTTTTCCGGAATGCTTAATTGGTAATTTCCTAAAGTAAGCATTTCCGTAAGAGACGATTTATCCAGACCAAATCATTTTTTATTTAAAAAATAGTTAAATTTTATTTTTAAAAATTGCAAAACAAGTTGCCATTCTCATAGCCAAATCTAGTTTTCGCTCTCTTTTCATGCTTTAAGACACATTTGTTTAAATTTATAAATTAAAAGAGAGAAGAACTGTATAAGAAAAAATATTGTTTTTAAAACCAAAATGCCTAACAACAATTCCTATATCCCGATACCTTCTGAAAAAAATTATTTTCATCCCACTTACTTAAAGAATTTTAAAAAAACTGGAGAACGGGAAAATTTTTTATCGAAGTTTTATTATAATATTCAAAGAAAAGGTAATTCGTTGAAGTTTTAACGTTCTGATATCCTAAAAAGTTTAATAAATATCTTTCATCTGAAACTCAATCCTACTGGATAAACTTTTTTTTAAATACATAACATAAAAAAAATGTTTAAGTTCACGAATCAATTAAAAAATCTTCCTAGAGAGGTAAGTAATAAAATAGTAAGCAGAATTATCATAAAATAAGCAAGAAATAAATTTAAAAACTTATAAAATTATCCAGGATAGGGACCAAATATTTTCAGAAATAAATAACTCTATTAGACAAAAAGGGTTATCTAAGCATTTTTATCAATTTATATTTGATAATTTATCCGAATTTCATTAAAACTAAAAAATTTAAATAAATAGAAAATTATCTGAGACACCTGATTTTCGGCAGAACTACCTTAAATTTGATCAAAATATTGGCGAAGATTAAAAAAATCGTCGAAAATGTCTTACGTTCATTTTTATAACAAAATATACATTTTTTATTTATTATAAGTTTTTCTGAAACAGCTGGGAAAAATAACTATGGTTTTAAGAATTTAAATGCTATTGTCAGCAGTATGAAAGAGAAACATCATTTTTGCTGAAAAAATTCTTTAACTTAGAAAAAATAATTATTTTAAGAATAGTTTTTGTAATTATATTTTTTGTGCACTCGTTTTTTACTAATTTTTTAAACCCAGTTGAGTTTTAATAAATCGAGTCTTATTTTCTTGGTTGATAACCTTCCCTACAACTTTAATATTTCAAATTTTTTAAATAAGTACATAATCTATAAATATAATTATTCGTTCAAAAAATGTTTTCTTTGATTTTTTTTCATTATTTCAGCTACAGAAGAATTAACATTAAAAATTGGAAACTGCAGAGTTGTAGAGAATATTTTTGCTGCAAAAATAAGGCATCCGTTAATAATATTCAAACATGATTCACAAATTGATAAGAAGCAATAGTAAGGAAAAATTAATTTATAGAGAAAATTTGTTGTATTAAAAATATGTTTTTTTTTCATTTAAATTCACATTATATTTAATGTAATAATTTGAGTCATAAACAGCATACAACAATTTTTTTGTCAGATATGTGATTTTTGGGACAACAATATCTTCACGTTTGGAATTAGAATCCACAGCAAGAATTTATTATCAAACAATTACAATTTTCAAAAAATGTTTTGACAGTTTCAAAAATAAATCTAACAGAACGAAATTTCAAGGCCATTTTTATTTTCATATAAATAAACTTTGAATTTAAAAATACCTCAATTCAGTTTTTACGAATTTTTTAATGTGTATGCGGCGTATGCTCGCTTCCTTTCCAGTTATCAAAGAATTTTTACATTCTCATTATTTATGATAGAAGTTTTTAGATTAATTTCTTTGGGCAATATTTCCATTAACAATGTCTAGCTGCTTTTCTCACTTTTTCAATTTTTTTAAATTGGTGCAATTTAAGGATAAGTTTGGTGGTTTTGTTAGAAATGTAAAGTTTTCAAACCTAAATAATTTTTTTTCTTTTTGACTGAAGGGGAATCAAAGATTAAAAGATTTAAGGGTTAAAGATATAACGGGTTTAAGAAGGGGAGAGGGGATTTAATCACGTCTATTTTCTTACTGAATATTATACTATCTAGTAATTATTATATTAACTAATAAAAATTAGTCAAAGTAGTAACCGCACACCTACCAATTAGGGTTTTATAGCCTATCAACACGTTAATTAAGTCGTTCAAATCTCGTCCTACCATATTTTCCCTCCTCTACTGTCTATTCTCGCTCATTTCTCATTATGCCCCCCCCCTCCTTTACTTCCCCTTCCTTCCCTTACTTCTCCCTCATCTGCATTTCCTCACATAACTCTTTCTATTACCCTTCCTTTTACTTCTTTTACTACTCACCCCCACCTTCACATTCTTCCCCCCACTCTCCAAAACTTTCCCCACTCCACCTCCCATAAATTACTCTCGCATCACCTAGCCTACTTTACCTCTCATCCTGCAACTTGCCATGATGCCCCTCCCGCGCCTGTTGCCCCTTACAAATCCTATTTCCCCTACTTTACATCTCCGACTTCCCCTCGCTGCCCCTCACTATAAATCTGACTTGAAAAAATGTGCCCAATATTGTATCTTTAAATACGGCACAAAGCATTTTCAGGGTTTCCTAATCTTGGACAGAAACCCTTTTAATTAAAAAAAATGTATCCCCTCCCCACACTTCTCATCTAAAAAAAAGTACGATGGGCAGACGAAAACAGACCAAGATTTTGAAGATGGTTTTTTCCCGAAGCTACAAACCCCTAAAAATGATCCACGCCATACTTAAAACTAAAATACTGGGATCAATTTTTTCAGGCAAATTTAGCTTTGAAATTGTATTTTTATCGAACTGTTTGCTAATAATTTTTTTTATGTCAATTTGTGAAGGAAACCTAGAAAAAGTTGCCTTGGTCCTGATGCATAATAGTCTGTAGTTAGACTTCATTTTTGGTGGTATAGGTGGTGGGGGTGTGGATATCGAGATAGCGGCCAGGGTAAGAGTTTGGCAAATAGTGGTTTTTACTTTTTGTTTTTATTTTGTCGTGCCGGGGTTGTACAGGGTAATAATGGATCCGAGGAACCTCGAAAAGATATCAAGGCTCTTAGTTAGGATCAGATTTTTCATAATCAAACGGCCATTGTATTTTTTAATTAAACATTTTTAATTAACTATACTCAATTTTTCATTGTTATTTCTTACCTCTCCAAGTTTCTAATTGCAAGTAACAAAATCTGATGAAAGGAATGTGCCAAAAGCAGAAAAGGAGTTGATTTTCACAATCGGAACTCTCAAGTAACGTCACGACAAGTAACATAATAAGTATGTGGGATCTCCGATAGTGTTTGGTCTGAAAGGCTGAAGAGAAGGTATTATCAGTTGGAAGAAGTCCATGGTGTGGGAAGGGGGAAGAAGCGTGAAAGAGAGAATCAAGGAAAGGGTAAGATGTGTTTGTTCCACACGAGCTATTGTTACCCAGGACTACCTTTCTATTGTTTGTTGCCTTGTCGTCGCCTTCCATCTCCCCTCTGCCCTCTCGTTCCCCTGCCCTGCTCCTTCATCCAGATACAAACCAAAGACTCGGCACCCTTTCGTGTATCGTTCACTCCCTATCTTATCCCTGAGATTTTCTGGACTATCAGTCTCTGTACTCCTAAGAGATGAATCCCGCAATCAAGGAATGAATGCACGTTCGGAGAATCGAAGAACTCTTTGAAAATAGTACTTCAGGTCACAGAGTCTACGACTTTTTTAAACTTTTTTTTAATTTGTTTCTTAAATACAACTTTTTTTTTAAGTTTTGATTGTAAAAATACAAATGATCAACTTTTTTCGTTTTTGGGGTTTCTTAGTCTCGGGAAGAAACCCTTATAGTTTCAGTCGGATATGAGGGGAAGTGTTAAGAAATAATGAGACGTGGAGAACGTAAGAAGAACTGAGAGAAAATAAGAACTCGGAAAGAAGAAGTGTGTGTAATTGAAGAGAAGTAGTGAAAATGATGATAAATAAGTGTGAGTAGAGGAGGTAAAGTGAGTTGAAATGAAAGAATGTACAGAAAGTAAGAAGAAGTAGGCGCAGTGAGGAAGAATGAGAGGCCGGGAAGAAGAAGAATAAGTGTGTGTGTTAGTAAAGACAAGTAAGGGAAATGATAAGAAATGAGTGTGAGTAGAGGAGGGAAAGTTAGTAGAAATGAGAGAATGTAAAGAAAGTGAGAACTAGGAGAAATGAAGGAAAGTGAGAAGCAGGGAAGAAGAACTGTGTGTAAGTGAAGAGAAGTAGTGAAAATGATGAGAAATGAGTGTAAGTAGAGGAGGTAAAGTGAGTTGAAATGAAAGAATGTACAAACAGTGAGAAGAAGTAGGCGAAGTGAGGAAGAGTGAAAGGCCGGGAAGAAGAAGAATAAGTGTGTGTGTTAGTAAAGAGAAGTAAGGGAAATGATAAGAAATGAGTGTGAGTAGAGGAGAAAAAGTTAGTAGAAATGAGAGAATGTGGAGAAATTGAGAAATAGGAGAAGTGTGGAAAAGTGAGAAGCAGGGAAGAAGAGAAACTGTGTGTAAGTGAAGGGAAGTAGGGGAAATGATTCAAAATAAAGGCGAGTTGAGGCGGGGAAATAAAGGATGTGAAAAGGAAGTAGGGGAAGGGGGTGTTAGATAGAGGAGCGAGAAAAGGGTGATTTCGAGGAGGAGAAAGTTGCAGGGGGAGAGAATAAAGCGTTGGGTGAGGAAGTAAGAGAAAGTAGGGGGAGTAGGGAAGAAAAAGTTTGGTAGTGAGAGGTTTGACCGACTTAATTAACGAGTTGATAGGTGACTCAACCCTGTTTTTAGTCAGACTTTATTGCCAAATTTCAAAATTAGATTATTGCATGTATACTCTCAGAAAAAATGATAAGACTCAAAATTTAATCACTCTAAGGAGTACGTACACTGATGTTAAAATCGGTCCCCCACACCGCCCCCTGGAGGTGGGGGAGTGTTCGAAAAAAAATGTAAAAAAAATTTGAAACGAGAAAAATTTTTGAGACAAATCGTACGCATTTTTATCTAAAGAATCCGAATATGCTCCTTAGAGTGATTGAATTTTGATTCATAACACTTTTTTAAAAGAGTGGCTATTTTTCGAGATATTTGAAAGTTTTAAATAAAAAAAATTACCCGGTATAATAATGTTAATTAAATTCCTTAGTGTGTGTGTGTATATATAATAAATGTATTAAAGTGATTGTCAAAAAGTTGAACACTTTGAGTCCTGGACATTTCCCACTTTTCCCTTAAATAATCATTTGTTCTGAAATACTTATAGTCAAGTACTTATATCAACATACAAATTATTCAATTTTTATAGTTTTTTTGCGTTTTCTTCTAGAAATTATAAATAAAAAAGTACGCAAATTTTTTGTCACACACCTGCCCCTAACTACAAATGTGAAATAAAATATTGCTAAATAATATTAATAAAAATGTTTAAATATTTGAAATTCACAAATATCACTTATGTTGCGTTGAGAAAGATTAAAATCAAGAGAAGAGTTCATTATTTTGCAGTTGAGGATTTCAAGAATTACACTAAATGACTAAAAGCTAATTTTCTCTAAAATGATTCAATATACATATGAATAGTACTTCATAATTGAAAATTGTGCACCTTGCTTTGCCTTTGTTCATCTTGTCGAAATTAAAAACAGTTTAGAAAAAAACAAAACGAATAAAATCGACTGAAATATAGCACTTATTTTAACAGACTTTAACATTTTATTTCTTAGTTAAAAACTTTAAAAAACTACTTAGTTGAAAATGAAATTACTTAGTTGATAGTAAAAGTATTTTGTTAAAATAATTTTTTCAGGTAATAATTTATTATTTCAGTTAAAAACTCTTTTCTTATTTGACATTTGAACTATTTTGTGAAAAATTATTTTTTCTTGGTTTTATTAAAAGTTCATTTTTTTAATTTAGTAGAAATTTCCTATATGAAGTTGAAAATTTATCTTTATAGAATATTCAACTTCTTGTAAAAAAATGGATATATTATTAGTTGACAATTCATTTCTTCAGGTAAAAATGGTACAATTTTGTTGAAAATTCAATTTTTCTTTTAAAACATTCATTTTTGAAATAAAAATTCAACGATTCCATTTTTTCTTCAAAATATATCTTTTTAGGCAATAATTCCACTATTTGGTTGATTTTTTTTTGTAAAAATTTAATTTCCTTGATTGAAAATCTATTTCAATGGTTTCAGAACTTTAATTTTTTGTTAAAAATTAATTTAATTTCGTTAAAAAATTTATTTAATTAACTGAGAATTAAAGTACTACTATTACCATTATTTATATTTTCGGGTAAAAAATTAACTAGTTCGTTGAAAATTCATCGTTTTCGGTCAAAAGTAATCTCATGGGTTGAAACTTCACCTATTTTTTGTCATATATTTTGATCGTTCTTCATTTAACGATGTTATTAAAAATGTATTTGGATTCAAAATTAATTTTCTTAGCTGTAAATATGACTATTCCATTTTTCCTTAAAAAGGTATCTTCTTTAGTTAAAAATTTATTTGATTTAAAACTCGTAATTTTAGCTAAAAATGCAATTTTAATAGAAAATTCATAATGCTGGTCTAAAAATTTCACTTTTTTGTAGAAAATTAGTTTTTCTTTGGCTTTATATTTCAAATTTTTTTCGGAAAATAACTTTTTTGTAAACGTTCGTATTTTTAAGTTACAAAATCAGCTACTTAGTTTAGCTAAAAACTTTGTTTTAATTAAAAATGAATCTTTCTGAATTAAAAACTGAACTATATGGTTCAAAATTTATGTATTCTATTAAAAATTCAAATTTTTTGTAGAAAATTAAACTTCCTAATTGAAAATTCATTTTTTTTTTTAGTGAAAATGTGTAATATATATGCATAGATTTACTATTTTTTTTGTCCATAAAAAGATTTCCTACGTAACATATTCAAATAGACCCCCTGCCCCCGGAAGCACACACTCATAAGAAATAGTAGGAACTGATGAAACCCCGCCTCCACCCAAATCATCTTGCTTAATTTATGGAACTATTAAATTTCTAGTATCCTTCGAAGCAGAGTGATAAATTGTAAAGCATGTTACCCGGAATAAAACGCCAACGATAAGCGATCATTGAGGCTAGTGTCATCGTAACATTGTGGCCATGCGAAGATCTCGGAAACAAGGAGTAAAGAATTAACAAAAAAAGAGGCGTATGAAGCAGAGAAAAGAAATTATTATTGTGGATTTTCAGCAAAGTGTTGACAGGGGCGCGTTTCAAAATGATTGTATGGGTACACTTTCTTTAAACGGTAAAATAAAAACTTGTGGAGTGGATGTAACTCCGATGGTAGCCTGCTTGGATTTACATTCCAAACAAGCAGTTGTCCTCTAATTTGATGTGAATCACAATGCAGAAAATCAGTATATTTCATCAAATCATCTGTCAAAACCTGTGAAATTTCAAGTATCCTCCAGAGGAGAGTGATAAATTGTAAAGCATGTTACCCGGGATAAAACGCCAACGATAAACGATCATTGGGGTTAGTGTCGTTGTAGCATTGTGGCCATGCAGAGCTCTCAAAGACAGAGAGTGAAGAACGGACAGAAAAAGGGGAGTGGGAAACAGAGAAAAGAAATCCCCGTCGTTGATGCTCCGCAAAGTGTTGGAAGTGAGAGGCGCGCTCCGTGAGGATTGAAGGGGGATTCGAGGGGGTAGCATGAAGAAATAGAACAAAATCAGATCACACTATCCACTCGGATCCAATGTGTCGAAGCGAGACAAACGGTTCACGAAAGGTGAAGGAAGAAGGGAAAGAAAAGATGCAAGATAGACCGAAGAAGACCGGCGTGTCCGAACAATTACTGTCCAGAGGAACGGAACATGCATCATCTTCGCACATCTTTATTCGACCACATAGCTCATGCTAACTCTACTATGTATGCCTGCGCACACACAATACTGCGGACGCGGATCTTGGAATCTAAAGTTTCTTCTCTCCATGTGTTTATAACCCAGCCTCTCTTATTACGGCCGACTCATACGGGGAAAAGAGTTATTATGCGATCGTTATACCTTAAAAAGATGCACCGAGAGAACAGCGTTTCTGAGTCTACCTACCGTGTCCGGGATCATTGTGAGCGGAAGCTCTTCGGATAAACGAGAGCCAATCGGAGATCGCTACATGGGGAGCAAACTTGATAGGGGGATCGTGTGAAGATCACGATTATCAGGAATCGGGATGTTCAGGATTATGATTATCGAAAGTTACGAATATCAGGAATCAGGATTATTGAGCAGCTGAGAGAAGAAATGAGGATTATCTAGAAATCTGCAGAATCTTGATTAGCAAGAGTCCAGATTGGTGAGAAAAAAGATAAATGCCTTGAAGGCATAGAAAGGTGCCCAATATAAATAAAAAATAAAATGTTCTTTTAAACGCTTATCTGAAATATTGTTTCTTTGGGGGGGGCGATATCTTTTATTAGTTTTTTATTTAATTGATATGCCTTTGATTTTGCAAGAAATTCTGAAAGGCATGATTCAAGTAACTCAAAAGTTTCCCCATTGTCCTTATATTCCAAGTCTCTGATCCAAACTTAATCGCTCCTCTAAGCCACGATTCGTACATAAAACCAGCAAATATTTTCTTCTCCCTATAGGTTATAGGCGCCTTCCACTCCTTTACGATCAACTTAGCTCTCTAGTAATTTCGCAACACTTGCGGGCTGCTTAGTCTAAACAAGATTATCCAGAACCTGAAGTTTGGAAGCTCCAGGCTTTTAAAATGACTGTCCTTTATGGGCTTTATGCGAAAGCATCAATACACGATGAGCAAAGCGAGGGTTGGGGTTGCGTAGGCGTAGGGGAAGAGGCAAAATGAGAGCGTCACGTTTTCTTAAAACGCGCCTTTCGCTTCCAAAGTAAAGGTCCCTCAGGATCCAGGAGGTAGCTAGGATTCCTCCCTATTTGCCGCCCCGACCCCTTTCGTTGGCGTTGATGAGTCGAGGCAAGAAGATGTGGAGCCAGGAGGAGATGAGGACTTTCTTTCTAAGATAGGGGGGTGGGTCAGGATTCAGGATCTTAGTCAGCCAGTATGGCCGTGTAGACTCTAGACTTTAGACCTGAAAATTCTCTTGAGGTGGATCTTGAGAAAGTGGTAATGACGAGAAGGGTGGTGCTGGTCGTGGTGGAATTAATGCACGCACTGGGCCACGCACCCGAAACTCTAACCCCTCACTCACACAAAGACATCTTTTCTGCATGTACAGCCCATCAAGGAGCCCCCTTCGTTACGAGACAAGAAAGAGGGAAGACAAGGGAAAGTAAGTGAAAGAGAGAAAGACATGAGAAAGCACAGAGACTTTTATTGATCGTCTAGCAAAAACTCAGGAACCCTCATTTCGTGCCTCCGTGCCTCCGACCACTGGTCCTGAGCACCCCCAGAATCTCAACCTCCTGAGAAAAAGTGGGCTGCTGCTGCCTTCGTTGTTCCATCGCTGATAATCTTTTACACTTAAGGGTTGGCAACCCTTTCCCTTTCTAAGCATCCCCGGCGGTTGAGACCCTCCGGGACCGTCGACTTCGCCGTTGCTTCTCAGGTTCCTCAACCTCTTCAGCACTGTCTTATTCTCCTTTTTCGCCCTCCTCTCCAGAGTGTAGATTCCTCCACCTCGAGGTTGCCACGACTACAATACGCTTCTTCCTTTGGCTTTAGTTAGACTTTAGATTTAGAAGGATTCCATTTATAAAGGGACCAACGAACCGCTGGATCACTGGAGTGGAGAGCAGGACGAGTACCCACTTTTCAGAGAAACGAGGGTAGGTGAGCTGCTGGTGCTATCTTCACTTTTTCACCCAGAGAAGTGCTGACTATTTCCAAAATTAATTTGGGGGTTTTATATTGCAATATTTGTCTTGGTGACTCTTTAGGGACCGGTGAAAAACTATGTCAGGGTATTTTCAACACTTCTTCCACCCTATCCCTTCTTCGTCACAGACCATCACACCAAGCATAAATTCAAAATAGAGCGCTTAAGATATCAAGTTTAAATTTATTAGATTTGAAAGAAAATAGTTAAAATTTATAACACAAAAGATTAATTTTTTGCTAAACCAGATAAATTTTCAACGAAAAGTTTAATTTTCAAACTAATAAATGGACTTTATTAGATTACAGTTCACTTTTAAACCCAAAAAGAAGAATTCTAAACCACCACACTGTCGGAGTTAGAAACAAATAGTTGACCTTTGAAGCCTCGTTTGAAGCTCAAACAGTTGCAATTTGGACCTAGTAATCGAATCTCTGAGCCAAAAGATGAATTTTTTAGAAGACCAATTGAATTTTTAACAATGATCTTTACAACCAAAAACTGAATTCTATATAAAAAGCTGTCCTTTAAACAAAATAGTTGAATTTTTAACCGCATAGCTGAATTTTAAACCAAATAGTGTAGTTTACAAATTACAAAAAATATTATAGTTGATATTTTAACAAAAAAATATATTTTAAAATAAAAAAACAGTCAAATGCATTAATAGCCATAAGAATATTTAAAAAATTTGAGAAAAAAAGTTTAATATTTAACCAGGAAAGTCTTCATTTTAGGGAGAGAAAAATGTCGAAAAAATATTTAAAGTTTACAAACCAAGAAGGTTCTCTTTAGAAAGCAGTTGATTTTTCAATCAAAAACTTAATTTTCACCTGAGTAATTAATTTTTTTACGAAAATGAAATATTTTTTATGAAAAAATATAGTTTTCAACTCAAAAAGACTTATTTTCAATAAAATAATTGCCTTTTTAACCCAAATAATTTAATTTTAAACTCAAATTATAGTCAATTTTCTACCAAACATTTTTTAACCGAGCAGTTAAATTTCCAAACAATAAGATTAATTTTCTATCAAGAAAAACAAATTTAAAATAAAATACATACAATTTCAACCTGATTTTTCAATTTTTAACATAAAAAACGTAAATGTCTCTTCATCCCAAAATTCGGGATAACTAATAGACCAATATTTTTTCAACTCCCAAATTATTCGGGACGACTAGAAACAGCCTAAAAAATTCATTTTTAATAAATCAAACAATAGATTTGCAACAAAATAGTTTAATCTCTAACCAAATAGTAGAATTTTCAAACAGAGGAAATGAATTCTGAGCCAAAAATATTATATTCGACTTTTTAATTAAAAATAATTAACTTTTAACTAAACATAGTTGGATTTTATTTGTGGGTTCTATTAATTCAGTTCACATTAAAGCAAAATACGACCAGAAGGAAAATTTTTATGAAAACAATTAAAAAACGAGGAATTTTTTTTAAAGTGAAAGACGTGAATAGGGGATTGTAAAATAAAATCCATTTTTTTCATTTTTCCTAGCATTTAAAAAACTCTAGATTCTAGACTCTATACACTATTAAAAATGTTTTTAAAAAAATTAAAATTTTACAAGAATTGAAAAATCTGCATATAATAGTTTTTGTAAACATATTTGCCCCTGGGCATTACCTGAGAAATTCCATGTAAAATCATTGGGAGAATTTCAGCTATTATCAGCCAATGGAATAAATTTCTAATATCAGTTCCTTAAGGCGTTGAAAGAAGAATCCTAAAATAACGTTTGAAAAAATCAAAGTATGCAAATTTGTAAATCTTTTTTGGTCCTTTTTTTTTGTTAAACGATAAAATTTTAAAAACTTCTAGAATTGTTTAAAAACCAATTTGTGTGCCCAGCTACTATCTATTTAGCTACAGTCTATTTTAGTTTTTGTCTATTATAGTTTTATTATTTCTCGAAAACTAAGAGCTATCTACATAAAAAAAAAATAAAAAAAGTGTTTTTTTTTCATAAATTTAGTTTGAAAATTAATTTCCTTTAAATCTAGAAGTTTTTGAAAATTTGTTGTTCAAAAAATATTTTTTCAAAAATGCGTCCTATTACGAAAAACAAAAAATATATACACCTCGATACCATTAAAATACAAAAAGTTTTTTACCATTGTGCGGCCCACAGTAAGAGGAATCGGGAATTTACTGTTCATAATCCACTACATTGTAGACCAATTTTGATGTTTTTTTTAAATGCTCAGAATTAAATCCTATTCTACTTTGTAGAATTTATTATTTAAACAAATGGAGCGTCAAAATTGGACATTTTACGAATATCATTTTTTTCTCCGAAGAAAACACTTGAGAGATTCTTAAGATTCAGGTTAATTGTTATAAACAATTAACATAAACAATTACTTTCATACGGTGCTAAACCATAACAAAAAACTATCTTGATTAAAAATGCCTCAATATCTCGTAGAAGTAGTATTAAAAACGGAAAATAACCACGAGTTAACAATTACCACTATTATAAACATTTTAATAAACAAATTTTGTTATTTTATTTTTTTCGAAGATGTTTTTCTCATCAACGAACATATTCGTTAGTTAGCTTTCGTAATCAGAAAATTTTGGAATTGAAATCTGATGCAATTACACAAAAGAAGTTTGTAATTTAATTATTTTACGGTTTTCTCTCCGTACCAAAATAATATAATGAAAATGCTAACAAAAATGCCTAAGATGAAGGCAATTTGTCTTTTTTTTTAAAACAGGTATTGCAAAAATAGCGTACATTTCCATGTTTTATTAAATTTTAGGCAACATTCGAAATTATCAACGTTTTGTAATGTTTCTATAGGCTAATTTTAAACCTATTTTCCACAGTATCACCACAGCTTACAAGTTCACTAGGATATGTTTCATATATTTACGAAACTAAGGTTTTTATCACAAATAATATTGCAATTTTTCCAACTTTTCTGTTACAACTTTAAGTTCTGGCACTGTGATAGATAAATTATATACACTCAACTTTCAGTTGAGTCAAAGCTCAGTTATGTCAACTATCAGATATCTCAAAACGGACCGCCCAGTTATTTCACATTTTACATCCCCTCCACTTAGGAACACGTGACACTTAGCAGCACGGACACAGATACACGCGGCACACGTATAAAGCGCACTCGTTCATCTCCTCCGCCCAATAGTCATTGGTGGGGATAAGGGGAATTTGACGTAACTGAACTGTTTTCATTTCAAAGGCTTTGACTTAACTGGAAGTTGAGTGTATATATATTTATAAGCTGTGTACAAAGAACAGTGCAATTTTTTAAAACTTTTTTGTTACAATTTAAGTTCTTGCACCGTGACAAGAATTTTTTAGATATATTCTCATAAGCTGCGTAAAAGTGTTTATATATCGTGTAAAAATGTAAATTTGAAGGATATTATTTATCTGAAGTAGGATAAAAACGTTGGATAATTTTTATCCAGTTCATAATAAAAATTATCTGCCGTCGGATAATTGTAGCTTTCAATTATTTGCGGCGTTGGGCGTCTGGCATTTACTGAGAAATTAAGTAGATGGACGAACACAAATAAATATTCTTATGTTATGATGCATCTGTATTATTTTTTCATCTTCCTAATAAGAATCTGTAGTTGGCTTCTCAATTTACCACCTAAGTCTATTTTAAAGAAGTCCCCTCATCGTCGAGCTTCTAATCCTCCTATTCGTCCCTTGTAGAGTTTTAGCGCAAGTACACTATGGCTCTCGAATCCCCTCGGATTCAGTACACTTTATATGGGTTTCAATGTATACATTTTAGGTGTGGTATTGTTTGCGATTTCTAAAACCATTTTTGGTCGACCCACCCTAAATTATGGATACCGGATGAAATGGTTATGGGACGAGCATCCTCTTATGTTGAATTTGAGTACCTGATGGTATTCTTGCCTTTATATTATCTTGCATTATATGCAGAAGCTTTGTATACTAAAGAGTTTACCATATTGGGATACCTTCAATTGTAATGAAGATATGATTCATGGAAAGATTATCTATTGTCAGATTAGATATGGTTTATCTAAACCTACCTCAAATATATCACCAACAGTAAAGGTGTCCTGATCAAGTATTCGGCATAATAAACTTTAAATTTAAAAACAAATACACTCACTTTGAGCCTGATTTTAATTACCCTGTCATAATTCATCATTAGAAATAATACAAATTTCAAACAAAAATGGATATATTTAAGGAAGATACATTATCCTAAATTATTCCATAAAAATCAACAAAAGGCGCTCTGTGTGGGAAAATTCAAATCAAATACTAATGAAAACAATTCATTATTAGAATTTTCTAAAAGCATCTCAGTTTCTTTAAAAAATCAGGAAATAATTGATTAAAGTAATAACTAATCACAGCCACGATTTCCTACAGATTACAAGAGATATAATCTTTATGTTGTAACTAAAAATGTTAATAACTAATTTTTTTTACCTTCTCATTCATAAGAGTGTAATGTAACCATCAAGATCTTCGATCTCTGGTTTTAACGGATCTTTACGTTTCGGCACTCACAGAATCAGAAAATTATAAAATTTTGTCGGTTTCTGTCTGTATTGCTGTATGTATGTCTGTCTGTATGTCTGTCTTTCTGTCTGTTTGTATGGTTACCTGAATTTTGTAGCCACGCTAACATTTCAAGGATTTGTCCAATAGAGTCGATATAATCATGAAGATATAAAGATATAATATATATAAATATATATGATATATAATATAATATATGATATGTATAATAATATAACATATATATATATAAATATATAAATATAAAGATATATAAAGATATAAAAAAATAAATACATAATTATAAAGATATAAAGCACTTTTTAAGATTCCCAAAATAAAGATTAAGTTCGTTAAGCAGATATTTCCAATCAAAATTAAATAATTTAGCGCACTTTTAAAATTTCTAAATTTTTTTTCTTCAAATTTTAGAAATTTTTGCCAAATTTTCTTATGTACCTGCAA
>JAAAKG020185579.1:0-25345 GCA_010014905.2 Druon quercuslanigerum
AAGACATTATGTAAATAGTTGTAAATATTTGTAAATATTAAGGTAGAAATTTTCTTTCTGTTTATTATGTAAGTGGTGTGGAATGGAAGTCATGTAAACCCTTAGGGGACACATTATGAATAAAGATAGACAGGGAATTTTATGTGACAGGTAAAAACAGGGAAATGACAGTGAATTTATTTTTGGACTAAGAATTTGACAATTTAAAAAAAATTCTTCCAGGTTTCATTTCAACAGTTTAAAAAAATAATTAGTTGAATTGTTTTTTTTCTTTCTGATATCATTCAGTTTACGATGCAAAATTAGAATATTTTTCACTTAAAAAATTTTACATTTAAAATTTGATTTCTCAGTATACATTTTTTTTTTTAAAGAATTCAAAAATGCAGTCTTAAAAACTTAAAAATTACAAATTAGAAGAGCCTGAAATCGAGAAGTTTGGATAAAAAACATTTTTAGTCGATGAACTGTGAATATAGATTATAATGATTTTAAATATTGAATAACACTTTAGGGATTAAAAAGTGTATAATAATTGATTTTACAAGAGGATTTAGAATCAGTTCAAAATTTAAGAATTTCCATATATTTACGTTAACAATTAAACTATTTTTATTTGTAGGCTTGGTATTTTAACAAATTTAAACGCCCGATTGAAACTTTATAAACTTTTTTCATTTAAAAAACCCACAAAATAAAATTTTCATAATTAAAGACTTTTATTAAATTTGAAATATTGTTTAAATCTACAATTTCAAAATTAAAAATTTTTCAATTAAAAAAACAATTGCCTAATATTTAGAAATATTTTACTGTTTATTTAAAATCAGTAATTATATATTAACTATTCAAAAGTAAACATTAAACGTTAAAATTTTAATTGTTCTGTTTAAAAAAATTTCATTTTTAAGTCAAATTGTTGAATTTTTATGCAGAAATAAATATTGAACACATATTATTCCTAGTAGAAATTCGAATAAGTTAAAGAAATATTTAGATGTTTTGAAAAGTTTAAAAATGAATTTAAAATTTGAAATAATTTAAAATAGTGTAAACGAAGTGTCTACATATACCGAAAAAATCTGGGTATTTGTATCGAAATTTCGAGGTAAATAATTTGAAATGAAATATAGATTTTTGCTGATTTCGAACAAAAAAAACTACAAGCTTTTTAGGAATTGTGAATGGCTTCAAAATAATAAATAAAAAAAATTCTTAAGAATCCTGCGAAAATTAAAAATGTTTTTTTATTTTGAAAAATTAATTTGAAGAGAATATTTAAAAAGATTTAGTATGATGTACAACATTATTTTTAAAAAAATAACGTGGAAGATTTGTAGAAAATTGTTTAATTTAGCAGGATTAAAAAAAATGTTGAGGAAAATGTTTCTAGCTTAAAATTACTGAAAATTATTTGTTAATAAATTTTCATTACTTCGAACGAAAATATTTTTAGCGTCAGAGTTCGAATTTTTAAATTTCATTGATAGTGAAAAATGTTTACGAACCGGGAAAAAACTGGGCATTTTTTCTATGATATCCTGTAAATATATTATTATTAAGTATCATACAATGTAGTTTTTTTTACTAAAAATGATGTTTTCTGTAAAAAAAAGTCTTTCAAAATTAAAGAATTTTAATTATTGTGAAAATTTAAAGTTTAAGTATTTTAAAAACATTGAAAATGCAAGAGAAACAACTGATTGAGGAACGCTGATCCTGAAGGCTTATTAAATTTAATATAAAGAATCTTTTTTTTTAATTTAAACTCTAATTTTAATAACTAATCTGTCTTAATTTAAAGAAAAGCTGAAGATGGTTATAAGTTTTGTATGGAGGCCTTGAAAAAGAATCCAGACGATGAAGAAACTAGTTTTTTCTGGTTAATGACGCTAGATTGGTACGCCCACATGTTAGTGGAAAATTCAAGGGAAAAAGAAGCCTACAAATATCTTCTTGAAGCTTCAGATTTATCAACAAAAATAAATGGTTTAGAGCACGAACAAACTATCACAATTCTCAATGATTTAGGAACAATCGGCTGCAGACAAGGCGAATATGATCAGTCTATTAAATACTTGAGTCAAGCTGCCGAGGCCGGTAAGAATAACTTGCAAACTAAAAAATATTAGGTTCAAAATCTTTAAGGGACCGTACTTAAATTACGTTCGAGACATTTTTTTACGATTTTTTACGGTAGGGGGTCCTTCACTCATATACGTAATGTTTTTTAATTTCGCAAACAATTTCTCCTTAACATTATCTTTGTAGTTATAAAATTTATTATTTAATTGAAAATTTAACGATTTTCATAAAAACATCCTTTTTTGGTTGTAAGTTAAATTGTTTTCTTCAAAATTCGTCTTTTTAGGTTAAAATCTCAACTCTTTTCGTAGAACATGAACCTTTTGTTTAACATTTTTTTTTAAATTTGTCTTTTTGATTTAAAAGTTCATCTTTTGCAGTATAAATATTGTATTTGTCTTGGAAAAAATGCAACTGTTTTACTGATAATTAAACTATTTCCTTGAAAATTTAATTTTTTTTGAAATTTCTATTTTTGTGTTGAAAAGTCAATTGAAATCTTTTTGGATGAAAATTTAACTCTTTTTTTGAAAACTTGTCTTTTTGATTAAAAAATTTACCTGTTTTAGCAGAATTTTCATTTTTCTTGGACAAAAATGTAAATGTTTGGTTAGAAATTTAACAATCTTATTAAAAACTCATAATTTCTGTTAGAAAATTAGACTATTTAGCAGAAAAATAACTTATTGATTACAATTCTTATTTTGACTTTGGAAAGTGAAATGAAATCTTCTTTTGATAAAAATTTAACTTTTTTTTATTTACCTGTTGTAGAAGAATTTTCATATTTCTCGAATAAAAATTGCAGTTGTTTGGTTTAAAATTCAACTCTTCTTTGAAACTTTGTGTTTTTGATTTTAAAACTCACCTGTTGTAGTAGAAATGACATATTTTTTGGATAAAAATGCATTATTTAGTTGAAATTTCAACCATATTTCTGTTGTTAAAAAGTCATAATTTTTAGTTGAATATTATCCAGTTTTGTTGAAAATTTTACTATTTCGTAGAAAAGGTACGTTTTGTTTAAATATAATATTTTGGTGTTGTAAAAAGAACTGAAATCTTTTCTGAATTAAAATTCAACTTTAAAAAAATATTTAATTTAAAATTCATGTGTTTTAAGAGAAATTTGATCTTGAAAATCAAACTATTTAGATAAAAAATTCATACTTTTTAATCGGAAATTTAACTGCTTCGTAGAAAATTTACTTTTTGTTTAAAATTTATATTTTTGTGTGTTCTTATGAAAGTTTAACTTAAAAAAAATTTCGTTTTTTATTAAAAATTCTACCATTTTAGTAGAATTTTCATTTTTCTTGGACAAAAATGCAACTGTGCGGTTGAAATTAAACCTTTCAATTCAATTATTTTGTTAAAAAATTAAGTAACTTGTTGAAAATCCAAGTATTTTGTTAAAAAGTCAACTTTTATTGTAGAGAAGACGTTTTTTGTTTCAAATAAATTAATAAATTTTTAATTTGTGTATGAATACGGTTTTGTGCATTTTTGTGCATTTTTGTGAATTTTTTATAAAAAATTCTATGTTAAAAATATTACAAGATAAAAATGCTGGTATTTGAATAATAATGATCAAGGAAAATGAAAAATTAGTCAAGGAAAAATCCGGGAATTTTGGGCCTATAATTCGTTACGTAATTTCAATACGGCCCCTAAAAATAAGATTATTCAGAAATATAATTTTAAAAATAATAATTGATTTTGGGAGGTGTTAATTAGATTGTCTCTCTAGGGAAAAAACTGGAAGACATGGACCTGAGTGCAATCCACATAAATCTAGGTTACGCCTACATGAAGAAAGGACTTTATGAAGAAGCGAAAAAATCCTGTAAAGAAGGCCAGATATTAGCAAGATCTCAAAGCAATGAAGAGTCCCTTGAAGAGGCAAATATTTGTTTAAAAGAAATTAGTAGATTATTGGACTTAATATGAAGTTTTTATTTATTTAGAATACAATTTTAGTCAATTAATTGTTGTTTCTCTACCAATAATTATTTCCAAAATGTCCTTTTTTACAAAAAATCAAAACTTTTTTTAACGGTGAAACTATGTATTTTGCTACTACTTGGCAAAAAATGACACTATTTTCTCAAATAGGTCGCTAATTCAATCTCAACAATCGAAACTTCCAAAAATTTAAATGTTTTGCAGATTTGAAAAGCAGGGTGATGACTTAAACGGGAAAGGACTGGACATTTTATCGGTCGGGAAAACCGGGAACTTACTTCGGATGGTAGAAAAACTCAAGATTTCATTATTTTAATCATTTTTGTCATTTTAGAAAAATTATTTCTACTTTATCTACAGTTGCAGGGCATATGAGTGAAAATAATTATCGTTTATATTTTAGAAGAGGCAGTTTCGATAAAGGAATATAATTTCACTTGGAACAGGGTATTTTTTACATGGAATGGGAATTTAAAAAAAATTAAAACTGGGATTCGGATGAAAGGAGTTTAAAAAACCCTGTTTAAAGTCAAAATTCGTCAAAATTTAACAGTTCCTTCTTCCAAATTTTAGAAAAAAATTACATTAAGTATTTTTTAGAGTAGAAGCAGTATTTCAAAATATTTATGAATTATAATATTTTTTTTTTACATTTTTCGTTGGGATTTTTTTTAAGTTCAACTACTTGCAGATAAAAGCTAAACTCCTTTGTTAAAAATTAATTTTTTTGGTGTAAGAATCACAATTTTAATTGAAAAAACATTTCTTTCTAAAAATGTAACTACATTGTTAAAAATCAATTTTTCAACTAAAAATTTAATTTCGTGTAGGAAATTAAATATTTTTCTGAATATCCGTTTTTTTTTTGTTGAGAAGAAGATTTTTAACGGAAAATTCAACTAATCTATTTTGGTTTGAAATTTTACCTTTTTCGGTTGAAAATTAGACTATCTGGTTAAAAATTGATGTATTTGATTAAAAAATTAAACTATTTTTTTTAATTCATGTAATTTGTAGAAAACTTCTTTTTTGTAGAAATTATTCTTATTGGTTGAAAATTCATCTGTTTGGTAGGTATAAAATTTAAAGCTAAAAATTTAATAATTGATATGTAAATTTTTTTTTTCTAAATTGAAAATTAATTTTTTTTTTTGAAAAATTTACTTTTTTGGTAGAAAATAATTTTTTTTCTTTGAAAATTAATCTAATTGTTTAAAAATTATAGAAATTATATTTATTAAATAAAGTATTCCAGTTAACTTCTCATCATTTTAGTTGGAAATTTATCTTCTAAATTAGAAATAAATTTACTTGTTTGGAAAATAAAACTCTTTTGTTTGGAACATATTTTTTTCATTGAAGATTTATCATTTTAATTAAAAATTCATTTCTTTGGTTAGAAAATGAGCTATTTCATTAAAATTTTGGTTTTTCATTGCATGAAAAGCAATTTGTTTTACTGGAAATTTAAATATTTTATTAAAAATTTGTTTCTTTTTTGATTGACAATACTATTCCAGTTGGCTATTCCATAATTTTAGCTAAAAATTCATTTTCTGTTTGAAAATTATTCTATGACTTAAAATTTAATTATTTAATTTTCAGTTGAAAAATGATATTTTTAAGTTGACACCTCGTGTTTTTTGATTAAATATTAATTTTCTTATCTAAAATCTTAATTATTTAATTTTTCGTTGACAATTTAGCTTTTTTAGTGAGAACTTTTTTTTGGTTGAAAATTCAATCATTTCAGTCAAATATTTATTTTTTTAGTTGAAAACTCATTTTTTGGTCCATTTTCTATTAAAAATTGATTTTTATGGTTCCAAATAAAACTGGTATAAAATTTGTCTCCTTAGATCTTCTTTTTCAAAATTAATCTTTTTGTTTAAGAATTCTTCTTTTTAAATTAAAAATACAAGCATTGCAGTTAAATGTCCATCCTTTTTGTTTAAAAAATTCATAATTTTATTTGAAAATTAATTTCTTTTGCAATTTGGTTACTTCTTATGTTAAAGAGTGTTTAGAATGAATGCTAAAATTTAAAAAAAATGTTTGCGTTTTGCGACAAATATGAATATGTTACTTTTAGTTGACCGGAAAAATTTTTTAACTGAAAAGTATCAATTTACAACCAAAAATGGAATAGTTGAATTTTCAATTAAAAAGATTACTTTTCAACGAAAGACGAATTTTCAACAAAATAGTTCCATTTTTAATATTAAATATAATAAATTTTTAATAAAAAATTTAATACTTACATTTTCAGTTCAAATTATTACTTTTAAACAAAGCGGAATTTTCAGCACAATATTTAGTTCAATATTTAAATAAAAAATGTGAAGATTCAACCAAAAAACATTATTTTTAACTCGAAAACAGTTCAATTCAAGACAAAGAAAACTAATTTTTAACACAATACATTTTCCAAAGAATAGTTGAATTTTAAACTAAAAAATGTACATTTTTAAAGAAAAAAGAATTTTTAAACTTTCATTTTAAAAATGTAACCTTTACCCAAAAAATTATTTTTTTAACAAAGTGCTTCAAAATTCAACCAACTGGTTAAGCTTTTAACGAAAAAATATGAATTTCCAACAAAAAATGTAATAGTTGATATTTCAACCAAAAAAGTCAACCAATTAATACATTTTTAAGCGGATAATGGGCATATAAAAAAATCATTTGGAATCAAACTGTTGCATTTACAATCAATTAGATAAACTTTGAAACAAAAGGAGATGAATATTCAACGAAAATAGTTTAATTTCCAATAATTCTCAATTCAAGTATTTTATTGAAAATCTTTGCTTGAAAATTTAACTATTTGCTTGAGAAATAGTTTTTATTTTCCTTTATTGAAAATTCATTTTTAACCGTAAATTTAACTATTCTATTTTTGATCAAATATTTATATTTTTTTGATATTTGATAAAATATGATGAATTCATTAAAATTTGTCTTTTTTGTAGAAAATTAATCTTCTTTATTGTCAATCCATCTTTTCGCTCGAGAATAAATATATCGTAAATTCTTTTTTTTTATCGAACTGTTTTTTATTTAAAATAAAAATATTTTTCCATTGAAATATTAACTATTTCATTTTTCGTCGAAAAAATTTTTTTTTAGTTATAAATTCCGCTACTAGGATTAAAATTTTAGTATTTGATTGAAAATTGAACTATTATGCTGAAAGTTCGTCTCCTTTTATTTGTAAGTATATATTTTTTGTTTGAAAAGGACTTTTTTATATATCACTTACATTTACATTTTTCGTTAAAAATTCAACTTTTTGTTTAGAAATTCAACTATTTTGTTAAAAGTTAAACTATTTTAATGAAAAATTGTTCTCCTTGATTTAAAATTAACTTTTTAACCGTAAATTTAACTATACTATTTTTGGTTGAATATTCACATTTTGTACAAAAATCGGCTCAGCTTGGTTGAAAAGTAATCGTTTCAATTGCAAATGTAACTATTCCATTTCTAGTTAAAAATTCAAATATTTGGTTAAAAATGCATAAATTTGTTAAAATTTGTCCTTTTTTAAATAAAATTAATTTTCTTGGTTTGTAAATTCAACTTGTTGCTTGAGAATTTTTTTGTTGAATTTTTTTTTTTGTTAAATGGTACTGCTTTTGATTTTAAATTAAATATTTAGTATTTGCGTGAAAATTCAACTATCGTGTTGAAAGTTTATCTCCTTTTATTTTAAAGTTTATTTTTGGTTGAAAATTTAACAATTTTGTTGACAAATGTTTCTGTGTTTTTCTTGAAGATTAATTCTTTTAACTGAAACGTTGAGTATTATACTATTATTTAAAAAATTCCCTTTTTTAGAATAAAAATTCAGCTAATTAATTTTAAATTTATGAATTTTGTTAGCATGTATCCCTTTTGGTAGAAAATTATTCTTCTTGGTTGTAAATTCTTCTTTTTGCTTAAGAATTATTGTGTTGAAAATTCCTGATTTTTTGTTGAGTTGAACTGTTTTTTATTTAAAATTAAAATCCCTTTCAGTTGAAATACCAGTTGTAAATTCCACTACTAGGTTTAAAATTTAAGTATTTAATTGAAAATTGAACTATTATGTTGACAGTTAATCTCCTTTTATTTGAAGGTTTATTTTTTGGTTTTAAATGTAACAGTTTGGTTCAAAAGAATTTTATTATGCATCACCTATTCGCTTAACAATTGATATCGAGGTTAAAAATGAACTTTTTTAGTTCGAAATATCGACTATGACATTTTTTATTAAAAAGTAATCTGTTTTAGTTAAAAATTTAACTATTTTTTTGAAAATGCATGAATTTGTTTAAATTTGATAATTAATTTTCTTGGTTGTAAATTCAACCTGTTGCTTGAGAATTATTGTGTTGAAAACTTCGTTTTTTCTATTTTTTATTCAATTGAATTCTTTTTTATTTAAAATTAAAATGTAAGTATTTGCGTGAAAATTCAACTAATGTTAAAAGTTTATCTGCTATTACTTGAAAGTGTATTTTTTTGGTTGAAAATTTAACTATTTTGTTGAAAAATGTTTTTGTGTTTTGTTAGAATTTCTCCCTTTTGGTACCTGTTGCTTAATAATTATTGTGTTGCAAATTCGGTTTTTGTTGTTGAATTGAACAACTGTTTTTAATTTAAAATTCAAATCTTTTTTCAATGATTCTATCAACCAAATATATTAATTTTTAACTAAAAAATATAAATTTTTAAAGAAAAATTGAATATTTAAACTTTTAGTTTGAAAAATTCATTTTCAACACAATATCCTTACTTAATTTCATATTAAAATTTATAAAAAAAAGTTTACGCTTTTGAAAAAATTCCCTGATAATTTCTAATTGTTCACAAAAACTTTCTACGTTCGTTCTTTCAAAATTCTTGGATTAAGATTCTGAAAGTTTATACAAAAATTTAACTAAATTTAATCTACTCCTATCAAAAAAATCTGCGTTACGTTATTTAACATTTTTAACTAATAGAATATATGGAAAAATTAATTTTTGTGATAAAATAAATATTGCATTTATTTAAAATAATTTTTTCTTTCATTTAAGAACGTCTATTTTCAGCAAAGAAAAATAATACTTAAAAATCTCGACAATTTATAAATGTACTGTTTTAAAGTTAATAGTAAATATAGCTTTGAAATAAATAAATTTAAATTCAAAATAAAATCTAGAAGCCTTATTTTAAAAAGATCTATTTGAACAAGTGAACGAGAATTTTGCAGGTTTCAAATTTAAATTACTATAGTATAATTCCATACATTAACATACATGAAACTTCTATTTATTGATAATACAAAATTCGGTCAATATAAACAATTTTCTCTTTCGAATATATTTCTCTCTACAGAATACCTGAAACTAAACATCGGCTAGTCGACAATTTAAAGAAATCTACACCCAAAATGTACCTCATATCCAAAACATATATCGATCAGAAAGAAAGCATTTTTCGTTTTTAAAAAACGACAAAGAAGAATCTAAATTGTTAAATACTACCATAAATTATTATATAAATTCATACGAATCCTTATAAAAATAAAAATATTCCTCTTCTATACAAATTAGGATCCTAATTTTAATATTTATTTAAATAAAATCTTTTTTTAAGGTACCGTGGTGCCTTTGGCTTGAATTTCTTCAGTAATGTTGATATCCCTCGTCATCGTCCACCGCATTTTCTTCCGCGTCAGCAATCGCGACCGTGGCCAGCATGTGTTTTGGAATCTCCGATCCTCGAATTTTAATAGTGTAGCAGACATTTTCAATTTTACTTAAGCTCTGCTTCAACGTGTAAAGTTTCCTGTTGATTTCCTTCCCGGAAATTCCCGCACAGCCCAAAAATCCTTGGTACATACTTCTCACGAAACTGCAAGTTTCGAAGCAACCTGCGATATTTCCGGAAGCGAGATTATTAATACACTTGCGCATTAATTCTCCGGTCAGATCAGCAATTCCCATAATATAATCGTGAGGAATCAGAGGCGTACTGATAGTTTTCTTCTCATCATTCAGAGTTTTTGTCTCTTGATTGCAAGGAGTTTTCATTTCCTGATCGTCCGTTATTTTTGCCTCGTTGGAGCTTTTCGCATTTTCTGCCAATGTATAATTAAACGATTTTTCGATCTCTGTCCAGTTCTGAAGACTTTTGTTTTGCAAGTATTGATGGAAGGTGGTAGCCTCGACGAATTCCTGAACTCCGGGTTTGTAGGCACGAATATACTGGTAGACATCGTGTCCGTGGAGTTCCTTGGCGATGCTTCTGAAAGAAGTCTTGCAGACGTTCTCGAGTCGATTTTCGGCCTCCGTCAGGACGACTTCGTGCTTCTCTTTTTTGTCGAGAGTGTGGAGCAGGAAAATTATTCGTTTGCTCTCGATGGTGATGTCTCGGCTGACCTTGACGATTCTTTCGAAGCGGTCGTGCTTGTCGTCCAGCTCGGCGGCATATCCACGAAATTGTTTCACGACTTGGCTGTTCTCGTCGAGCTTTTCGAGAACCTCTTTACCCATGTCGCCGAGGTTCACGGGACCCTTATTGTGGAAACGGTTGCGTTTCTTCTTCATACCTCCGGAGTGATCTATGAAAATTAACAATAAATATATTACTTACAGACCTCACGGTCCCTATGGGATCAAATATAGGGACCATAAGGTGCATTTTGTCACGCTCATAGGGTACTTTTTTCCCCCTCAAATGGCAACAAATTCAACGAGGATTTCTAAAGTTTCAAAACAATTTAACTTAATAACAAAATAATTCAAACAGGGTGTCTACTTAAATCCTGCAAAAAAATTCCCTGACAATTGCAGGTTTATCACAAATAATATCCCTTTTTATTTTATAGGAATTTAATTAATATTACAAGATATTCTTAAATAGTTTAGCACGATAGATTAAATAAATAATTCAATAATTTTAAAAACATAATGAATCATTTCTCGAATTTATCTCTAAAGTATATGAATTTGAATATAAAATTTAAACACTATATTAAAAATTAGCTTGAACCGCTTCAAATTCCTAACTTTTCACGTAGAAATTTGGACTTTAAAAAAAACATGAATGTTTAAACAAATAGTTAAATTTTCAACCAAAAGGATTAATTTTCTACCAAAAATACGATTTTTCAGAAATATATATTAATTTTCAATCAAAGAGTTGAATTTTCACCTGAAAAAGATCAATTTTCAAACAAATAGCTGAATTTTGAACTAAAAAATATTACTTTTTAACCAAAAATGGAATAGTTAAATTTTTAATTACAAAAATTATTCTCATACAAAAAAACAGATTTATTTTTTAAACAAATTTAATTTAACCTTTAAAGAAATAGTTTTATTTTCAAACAAAAAGTTTAATTAATTACTCAAATGATCAATGGTTAATTGCAATACTTGAATTTTTAAGCAAAAAAATGGATTTTTAAACAAGACGATTCATTTTCAAAACAGGAAAATTAATTTTCTAGCAATAAAGATGATTTTTAAATAAAATATATGAAATTTTGACAAAAAAGTTGAATTTTCAATTAAAGAATACCCTCTTTTAACTAAACAGTTAATTTTCAACCAAATTAATGAATTTTTAACTAAAATGATCAATCTTTATCTTGAATAAATGAATTTAAAAAAAAAGTGGAACTTTTGATAAAAGATTTCAATTTTGATTTTGATTTTCCATTTATTTTTAACCAACACGATGAATTTTCTACCATTTGAGACCATGTAGATAAAAAAATTAAAGTTAAATTTAAAAATAAATGAATCTTGAACAAAATATTTGCATTATTAAATACAAATAAAACAAATAGTTAAATTTCAAACAAATAAATATCCATTTTCAAACAAAAATGGAATAGACGAATTGTTTTTATCAACGAAGACGAATTTTATTTTATTGAAAATACATTAATTTTAAATTAAAAACATAAATTGTAAAATAACAATTGAATAGTTCTATTTTCAGTTAAAACATGCATTTTTAACCAAAGCTACGAATTTTCAACTAAAATAATGATTCGTGAGCTTAAATAGTTGAATTTGCAACCAAAAACATGAATTTTGAAATAAACTGATGAGTCTTTAGCTAGAATTATTAAATTTCCCATAAAAATAATTATTTTCAGTTCAGAGGATTGATTTATAACAAAGGGTTAAAATTGTCAACCAAAAATAATTTTTCGACCAAATATTAAATAGTTATACTTTAAGTAGGAAAACTAATTTTCAAATAACAGAAAAAACAAGAAACAAATTTTCAACAAAATAGTTCAAGTTGCACTTGGAGTAAACTAAATAAACTGAACTTTTAGTCAAAAAATTGATTTGAAACAAAAGAGCGTGATAGTCCATTTAATATTTCAATTAAAAAAAATTAACTATGCTCTTGAAAAAATTCCCTGACTTCAAAAAAAATGCCCTGACTTTTCCAGGGTTTTTCAGGTATATACAAACTCCCTGAAAATTCCAGGTTTTCCAGGTAGGGTAGACACCCTCTCAAATGTATTGAACAAATTTTATTAAATCAAAAAAATTCTCTTGGTTTCCGTAAAATTGGAATGAATTTAGAGGATGAATCAGATGAATTTAAAAAAATTTAAAAATACGAAAAGCTTTAAAAATTCAAAGCAATTCAAACGAATCAATTAATCAATTAAATCACAACTTTTAAAAATCACAAAGTCCATTGAATTTAACATAATTGAGTGTATTTAAAAGAATTCAAGTGAAATAAAGAATAATTCAAGTAAATTAAAAAAATCTAAGAAAATTTTAAAGAATTGAATAGAATTCAGAGTAAATTAACAAGAATTAAGGGTGAATTCCAAAAAATAATTTCAAATCTCTTCAAAGCATCGAAATCCTACTAATCTCGTATAAAAAAAGCGATTAATGACTACAAAACCGTAAAATGAAATAAATTTAGAGGAATTTGGAGGTAAACTCGAAGAGTGTGATAAAATTTTTAAAAATTCAAGATGAATTTAAGAAAAAAGTCGGGTAATTTGAAAACAATTTAAAACTATAAAACATTTGCATTGAATTCAATAACTTTGAAATGGACTTAAAAAATGCAAAGGAGTTCAAAAGCATTAAATGAAATGCCTAAGAATCCAAGGTGAGGTTAAAAGACATCAGGTTTAATTGAATAAGACCTTGTGAAAATTAAAAAAAATCAGTTGAATTTATTAGAATTGAGTAAACTGAAAAGTATTCAAGTTAATTTGGAAGAATTCAAGTGAATTAAACAAATCTAAGAAAATTCGAAAGAATTTAAAAGAATTCAGAGTATAATAATAAGAGTTTCGTGTGAATTCCAACAAATAAGTTCAAATCTCTTCAAATCATTGAAACCCTACTAATTTCTTATAAAAAAGTGATAAATGACTACAAAATTTTTTAAATAAAATTCCTAATAATTCCAATGCATTGAAAAAGTTTTTTAAATGAAAAGAATTCTATTTATTTCCGTAAAATTGGAATAAATTTAGAGGATTTTAAGGCAAACAAGAAGAATATGATACAATTCATACAAATTCAAGGTGAATTTAAAAAAAGAACCAGGTAAATTGAAAACAATGTAAAAATATGGAAAGCTTAAAAAATTCAAAGCAAAAAAATTTCATGGAATACCTAAGAATTGAAGGCGAGTTTTAAAGGATTCAGGACTAATTAATTAGACACTTTTTAAAATTAAAAATATCCATTGAACTTAATAGCATTGAATAAATTTAAAATAAATTAAGTGAATTAAACAAATTTTAGAAAATTCCAAAGAATTTAAAAGAATTTAGAGTAAATTAATAAGAATTTCGTGTGAATTTCAAAAAATAATTTTAAATCTCTTAAAATCTTTGAAAACCTAAAAATTTCGTCTTGAAAAACGTGAATAAAGACTACAAAACAATTAAGGAAAAATTCCTAAGAATTCAAAACAATTGAAAAAATTTTAAACATACAAAAATTTTATTGATTTGCGTACAATTGTAATAAGTTTAGAAGAATTTAATGGAAACGGGAAAAATGTAATGAAATTCATAAAAATTCAAAGGTGAATTTAAAAAAAGAATTAAAGTGAATTAAAAACAATTCAAACTAAAAAAATTTTAATTGATTCAGTAACTTTTAAAATGAACTTAAAAAATGTAAAGGAATTCAAAGAATTGAATGAAATGCCTAAGAACCTAAAGTGGGGTTAAAAGTCATCAGAATCTATTAAATAAGAATTTTAAAAAAATACGTTAAATATAATAGAATCGAAAAAATTGAAAAGAATTCAAGTAAATTTAAAAACATTCACGTGAATTTAAAAAAAAACTAAAAAATGCCGAATAATTAAAAGAATTCAGAGTACATTTGTAAGACTTTAAAAGAATTCAAATGAATTGGACAAATTTTTTTTAATCGAAAAAATCCATTTATTACAGTAAAATTGGAGTGAATTTAGAGAAATTTTAGGTAAACGGGAAGAATTCGATGAAATTCATAAAAATCAAATTGAATTTGTAAACAAGTAGCAAGTGAATTCAAAAATATGAAAAAATGCATTGAATTGGGTAAGTTTCTTATGAGTTTAGACACATCAAAGAAAATTTAAAAGAATTTCATGAAAATGCCTAAGAATTTAAGGTGAGTTTAAAAAACTTCAAGATAAATTAAACAATTCTAAAAAATGCACTGAATTGAGTAAAATTGAGTGAACTTACAAGAATTTTAAAGGATTTAAAAGAATTCAACATAAATTAATAAGAATCCAAAACCAATTCCAAATTAATTGCAACAAATGTTTAAAAATCTCTTCAAATCTTTGAAAACCTACAAAATCCCTCACTTGCTGTAATTAAATTCTTTTGAATCCATAAAAATATTATTTATATATTTTAAAAACATTTTCAAAAATCATTGGGAATTTTGAATTTAATTTCCTAGTGGACTCCGCAAAAAATATAAATCACCATTCTCGACACTTAAAAATCTTTATTGCGTAATTTTTGTTTGTCGTGCAAAATTTCACAAAAATTAATTTAAAAAAAAATCCATTTAATTTTTTTTTCTCAATCTCTAGTGGACACTTTTTTTACAAATAATTATGAAAAAAAAACCATTTTTACAGAGAAATACAAATAAATTCAATAAATTTTAACAAAAATTACAGGAAAATTAGAATTTTTGTCTATTATTTGGAAGAGATTGTGTACTTTATTTTGCGTTTTTTCAGTAAATTGTTGTATTTTATTGTAGTTTACATGGAGGGTGTTTGCAAAACTCAATGTTTAAAATTACCTGACTAATTTTTCATTTCCCTTGATATTTATTACTTGAAGATCAAAACCTTGTAACTTTTTTAATATAGAGACTTCTAGAAATGGAATGAAACAATATTCGATTTAAAAAATGTTAATTTATTATTTAAAGGGCTATCACAACTTCATTCACTAATGTTCTTTTGAATTTAAAATAATTCAATTTAAATTCCAAAAACTTCAAATAAATTATAAATTTTGTTTTTACATCTAAAAAGTTCCACTGATTTCAGTAAAATTGAAGTGAAGTTAGATCAATTTAAGAAAAATGAGAAGAAGAGGATGAATAATTGCATAAAAATTGAATGTGAATTTCAAAAAAATTGACGTGAATTGAAAACTTTTCAAAAATATAAAAACATTATGTATGTTTTAAAGTTGGAAAAATGGTTGTCTCTCTAAAAATTTCAAATTATAATGCTTTTTAGTGTAGTATTCCTAAAAGAGAAAGTGGTCTGACGACGTTTTTTGATTGAAAAGTCGATTATTTTACTTAAACTTTAAAAATAAAACAAAACTGAATCTTTTTAATAAGGATTCATAATTATAGTTCAAAATTCAGGTGTTTTGTAGAAAATTTATCCTTTCTGGCTTAAAAATTCACCAATTTGGTGGAAAACTAAATTATTTTAAACTTTTCTGTTGAAAGATCAGAATTTGAAGTTGAAAATTCAACTTTTCTGTAGATAATATTCAATTTTTTGTTGAAGCTTTATAATGTATATTGTATAACTTAAAAATTTAACTATTTGGTATCAAATTCATACATTTTGATAAGAAGTCGTCTTTTTAGGTAGAAAATGAATCTTGTTTGTTGAAGATTCAACTTTTTGGTTAAAAATTGAACTATTTGGTAGAAAATTCATATATTTTGTTACGAAGGCATTTTTTTGTGTGTAAAATTAGTCTTATTTGTTGAAAGTTCAACTTTATGACTGAAAATTTAACTACCTTGTTGAAAATTCATCTTTTTTTTATTGAAAATTACCCTTTTTTGTTAAAAAATTCATCTATTTCGATTTAAAAGTCCATTGTTTTATACAACTTTCGACTTTTTAGCTTAAAAACTTTACTTTTTTGTTGAAATGTCATCTTTCATGAAAGAAAAGTCATCTTTCTTGGTTGAAAATTAAGTTTTTTTTATAAGAATTCAACATTCGTCTAAAAAAAATTGTCTTTTTGTTTTGAAAATTTAAATGTTTAATTTTAATCTTTGTATGCTGAGCATTAAACTGGTTGGTTAGAAATTCAACAATTTTGTTAGTGATTATTTTTTTTCAAAAATTCAAATGTTAAAAATTCATCCTTTTGGATTTGGTTAAATATTAAACTATTTTTCTGTTGTCTCTTTCACTGGATAATTTATCTTTTTGGTTATTGTTTTTTTGTTTCTTAATTCATTATTTTGTCTTGGAAATTTATCTCTTTGGGTAGAACATCCCTTTTTTGAAAATTGAACCATTTCGTTAAAAATTATTAGTAATAAACATTATAAAATACAATATGTAGTTTATGTCATAACAAATTCAACATTCTCAGAATTCATTTTTCAGAAAAGGATTTTTCTTCATTTATTATTTTGATTGAAAAATGATGAAACGCTTCAAAATACAAATTTTCTATCTTAAAAGTTAGAACAAAGAAAAAAAAATACAAAGCATTTTGAATTTCCGAAAAAATTAAGACTTTAATAAGAGATCTCTCAGTTAATAATAATCGTTCTGATTTTTCATTTTGAGACGAAATAGATACAATACAATACAATACAATAAAATAAAATTAAACGAACCTCGTCCTTGAGCCATATCCTCTCGTTAAAGTGAAAATCTTCAAAAAAATGATTAATTAGGTATATACACAAGCGGAAATTCGAGTTTATGGTTCCGAAATTAAAATCGCTTATCTATAATAACTCTTATTGCTATATTTATATTATTCTTTTACTGAAAATCAATTATTTATATGCGGCTTGTTGACATTTGGATAACTGCTCGCCGGATTTGAGGTTAGAATTAAAACTGTGTTGATGATTCAAGATTCTGCCGTTTGGTGGCAACATCCATTAATTCTTTAAATTAGAGATGAGTTTAAACTGGTTTAAATATTAAATTTGCTGTCTAGACTCTAAGCCTGATGTCATAAATGATATATGTGACAAAATAATTACATATAAGTATATAATCTTTCTAATTTTCGTATAAAAGAGATAAAAAGTAAATAATATCGAAATTATTTGTACTATATGTTGTGAGGATTTCAATTTTCCCGCTGATTAAAATATTTCAGATGGGGTCAATTTGGTGGGAGAAATCCAAGATGTCTGCAAGCCGAAGGCCAAACAATAATAAAAATTACAAATGGCTAAAAAAAAGTCGTATTTTCAACAAAATACAAGGATTTCTAAACAATTAATGGAACTGTCAACTAGAAAAGATAAAATTGTAATCAAAAATATACATTTTTAACCAAAAATATAAATTTACTGCAATTCAGCTGCATTTTCAACCCGGAAATATGAAATATAAACTATATACAATAATTGAATTTTCAACCGAGTTTTCCACAAACGGAAACAAATTTTCAATCAAATTGGTCAATTTTTAACCAAAGAAATGGACTTTTTACTAAAATACTGAATTTTCAACAACAAAAAATTAATGATTACGAAAGACAAAATTTAAAAAAAATTAAATAGTTAGATTTTCTATCCAAAAAGACAATTTTTAAAATAAAATATATGAATTTTTGGCTAAGAATAGATAAATTTTTAACCAGACATGGAAAAGTTATAAATGTTCAGCGTAAAAATTAATTTTCAACCAAACAAAATTAATTTTGCAACGAAATACTTCAATTTTAAACTAAACTTAAATTTCATTTAAAACATATCAATTTTCCGCTAAAAATGAAATAGTTAAATTTTTAGTTAAAGGAATAATTTTTTTACTTAAATAGTAAATCTTCAACCAAGAAAATTAATATCAAAGGAAATAGTAGAATTTTTAATTCAAAAGAGTAATTTTCATGCCACCTAAAAACAAAACAAAAATAAACAACAAAAAAAAGAATCGTTAAATATTCGGTTAAAAATAAACTTTTAACAAAACAATTTTTTCAATGAAAGAAAATGTATTTTTACCCAAAAAGATATTTTCAACTAGTGAGATTATCTTTCTACCAAAAAGACGAATTTTCCACAAATTATTTGAATTTTCACAAAGACTGATACATTTTAAATTTAAAATTGAATAATTAAATTTGCACTAAAAAAAATCATTTTCAATCAAGAATATAAATTTTTAACAAAATAATTGAATTTTTAATCCAATTTTTGAATTCAAGGAATTTTGAATCAAGAAGATGAATAAGCCACGAAGAATATTAATACTCTACCAGAAAAGAAGACTTGTCTACAAAAAACAAGAGGAATAGTTAAATTCCCATTAAAAAATTAATTGTGAAACAAACAAAAAAACATAATTTTCAACAAAATAATTCAATTTTGTACAAAAAAAACTTGTTTTGAAAAAAGTGGTTGCACTTTTAACTAAGTAGTTTAATTTTCAACCAAAAAAGATGAAATCTCAACGAAATGTAGATGATATTTCAACAAAAATATTTGTTATTTAAACTAAACGCAATTGAGTTCAAACAAAAAAAAGACTAATTTTTTTAACGGTTTGTTTTCATTCCGTGGGGGTGCGTACATCGTTACTCAAAAGTGTCGTTTTATTAACCCTACTATAAAACTTTCGAACAGGGAAAAAGAGGAAATTGCATTTTTTTAAGTGTCAAAGAAAATTCAAAAATTAATTCGGCAAAGTTTGAAAATAATTATTAAAAAAAAAATAATACGTTTGATATTATCGGATCTAGATGTTTTACTACTGTTATTTTTTATTTTATTTTTTTGTAACTTAAGCTGTCCCAGCCTTTCTATTCTTTTATTCTTTGCTGCTTGCATTTTGATTCTCAATTTAAAATATTTTCTTTTTTCGGGAATCACAAAATATTTTTCCTGAAAATAATCATACGAAATTATTCCATAGGAAACAAAGTAGTTTATTACCCTATTTTACAAAATACATTCATTATCATATACAATTGCTGTTCCACAAACCGAAATATGAGACAGTTCGTGAATTATTCCAAAATTACAATAATTAATAATTATAGTCAGAATCTTAGTCAAATCCATGAGTTAAAACCCCATGAATGAATCACAAAATATAAAAGTGAGACAAAGGTCGATTTTCATCCTAAAGTTGGGGCCAAATGTCGAGGCCTCTCACATATTTTGATTGCTACTCACTCAAAAAAATCTCCGAATTGTTTAATAAAAATCATCTAAAAGCTTAACATATATTCCACCGAGTCTTCCGAATTCAACGATATGACCACTTTCATCCCCAAAAAAAATTAATTCAACACATTTTTCAAAATTCTTGGATATTAAATAATTTACTTTTTACATTTATTTCTTTACAAATAATTTATCATGAAAACAAGTGCGATACGAGTGCAATGAAATAAACAAATTATTGCACTGCACTCACATCACAAAACTGCACATCGTTCTCAAGATAAAGCATTTAAAAAAATACATCCCTGTGAAAAATAAATAATTGAATATTTCATAATTTTGAAAAATGTATCGCATTAACGAATTTTGAAACACTTACCCTCTTTTTGGAAAGTTTTGCCCTCTATTGAAATAATTGTTTAACGATAAACTTCTCTTTATTAAACAATTCAGCATTTTTTTTTGTTTGAGCGAGATGCAATCAAAAGAAGTGTGGGTTCTCGACTGTTGGTCCTAACGATTCAAAAAGACAGAAAAGTGGACGATCAAAAGAAATAATAAAAATACGAGACAGCTAACAAAGGAATACGAAGAGTAAAAATTGAAAGTTATAATTCCTAAAGACTGTATTAATACGGTCTCGAATGACGCTGATAAAGATGATGTTTTCCAGCGTGTCGATCGACTCTGTCGCTTCTCTCGTGTCGTTCGTTTCTGTCGTTACGACGATCCCAAGAATTTGGTCTATTGTGTCCATAATTCTGACTCCAGTCATTCTGAGGTCTTCTTGGTTTGTTGTGCCAAGGGTCAATAATTGGTGGCTTTTTTGGATCTGCTTTTTTTACCTTCATAAAAGCTTCGTCTTTGTCAGTATATCTGTCTTTAAATTCTTCCTCGCATTGCTTCAGAAAATCCGCCTGCGAACTTGTGAGGCCTGTGCTTTCCATTTTATTGGCCAAATTTCTCTATGTATAACATCAACAAAAAATTAAACGCTGATAAAAACATTTTTATGTGTAAATAAATATTTTCATAGGGGGCGATTCAAGTGTTCTCTCTTGAATTTTCATAATCGCAGGCCTCACAGTCCCTATGGGATAAAATATAAGGACCAAAGGGTACTTTTCGTCACGCTCAAATGAATTGAAAAAATTTAAGAATAAAAAAATGCCACTGATTTCCGTAAAATTTGATTGAATTTAGAGCAGTCTAAGGTAAACAAGAAGAATTGACGGAATTCGTCAAAATGTACGGTGAGGTGAAAAGAGTTTAGAATTTATTAAATAATAACTTTTTAAAATTCAACAAAATCCATTGAACTCAGGTTAATTAGGAAAACTTATAAAAATGCAAGTAAACTAAAAAATTCAAGAAAAGTTCAGACAATTTGAAAGAATTAAAGGGTAAAAATAAAAAAAATTCAAGTACCTTCAAATCTTTGAAACACTAATAATCTCTAATCCCTATGCGATAGAATATAGGGACCTAGAGTATTTTTTTCGCGCTCAACGGGTAATAAAATTGAGAATAACTTTACAAAATTCAAAATAATTCAAGTTAAACTCTAAAGAAGTCAAATGAATTTATATAATTTTAAGAATCAAAAAAATGTCACTGATTTCCGTAAAATTGGAATGAACTTAGGTCGATCAAAGGTAAACGAGAAGAACTCGATGAAATTCCTGAAAAATGACGGTGAGGTTAAATGAATTTAGGATCAATTAAATACAAACTTTTGAAAATTGAAAAAAAAACAATGAATTAAGTAAAATTAAAAAAATTTAGAAAAATGTAAGTAAACTAAAAAAATCAAGAAAATTAAAAAAAAAAAGTTCCAAAAAATAATTTCAAATATTTTAAACTCTACTAATTTCTTATCAAAAAATCGACTTGTCAGGAAAATTGAAAACAACTTTTTATTATTAAAAAACTTCAGTGAATTCAGTAACTTTCAAATGAGCTTTAAAACATTCAAGGGAATTGAAAAGAATTTGATGAAATGACTAAAAATTGAAGGTGAGGTTAAAAAACTTTTAAGGATAGATTAAATAAACATTTTACATTTTTTTAATCTATTAAATTTGATAGAATTACGTAAATTTAAAATAATTCGAGTGATTTAAAAAAAAATAAAATTCCAAAGAATTTAAAAGAATTCAGGGGTGAAATCCTAAAAAATAATTTCAAATGTTCGAAACCCTACTAATTTCTTATAAAAAGAGACTCATCAGGTAAATTTAAAACAATTTTTTATTATAATATTAAAAAATTTCAGTAAATTCAGTAACTTTTAAATAAGCTTTAAAAAACTCAAGGGAAATCAAAAGAATTTGATGAAATATCTAAAAATTCAAGGTGAGGTTAAATCACTTTTCAGGATAGATTAAATAACCAGTTTAAATTTTTTAAATCTATTGAATTTGACAGAATTGCGTAAATTTAAAAGAATTCGAGTGATTTAAAAAAATCCAAAGAATTTAAAAGAATTCAAAGTAAATTAGTAAGAATTCAGGGATGAATTACAACAAAATAATTTCAAATGCTCGAAACCCTATTAATTTCTTATCAAAAAAGAGACTCGTCAAGTAAATGTCAAACAATTTTTTATTATTAAGAAACTTCAGTAAATTCAGTAAGTTTCAAATGAGCTTTAAAAAATCCAAAGAAATTCACAAGAATTTGATGAAATGTCTAAAAATTCATGGTGAGATTAAAAGACATCAGGATAGATTACATAAACACTTTAAATTTTTTAAATTTATTGAATTAAATAGAATTTCGTAAATTGAAAAGAATTCCAGTGATTTACAAAAAAATCAAGAAAATTCCAAAGAATTTAAAAGAATTCAGAGAAAATTAGTAACACTTCAGGGTGAATTCTAAAAAAAATTTTAAACCTTAGAAGCCTTGCTAAATTCTTATCAAAAAAGTTACTCATGATAAAATGCCTAATAATTTAATGTGAGTTTTAAAGACTTCAAAATGAATTAAAAGAATTTTTTTAAATCAATTAAATTGAGTAGAATTTAGAAAAAATTAAAAGAATTAGGGATAAAATTAATAAAAACGAATGAAAAAATAATATAAAATCCCATGAAAGTCTATGAAATCTGGAATCCTTAAACATTTATTAAAATACTTTGATAGCTTAAAAATGAAAACCTTGCAATCATTGAAATCCTCGAAAACCTTACATAATTCCGTGCAATCTTTTTAAACATCTTAAACCCCGTCAAATCTGTCCATAAACACTTTAAAATAGCTTTGAATTAATAAAAATAATACAAAATTCCTTCTCGTGAATAAATTCTTTAAAATTTACTAAAATGTTATATAATACCAAAAATTCTATGATGATATTTCCTAAAATCCTGGACAATTTATTACAATATATTGAGAGCTTTAAAATCCCTTAAAATCATTGAAATCCTCGGAGACCTTATAGAATCCTACGATTTTTTTAAAATCATAAAACCTTATAGGTCCTGTAAAATCATTCCATATCTTACAAAATTCTAGAAAATTAATTACCCTAAAATATTTCAAGCCCTTTGAAATCACTTCAAATTATTAAAATCAAATAAAAATGCCTTGGAATCTTCTAAGATTATCTAAAAAAATTTAAACCCTTAGACATTCTACGAAATCGCTCACTTCATTTTGATAAATTCTTTAAAATTATGTAAAATATGATAAAATTCCGTGAAATTCTATGAATTTCCGGAAATCCTGGAAAATGTATTTAAATACATTGAGAGTTTTTTGAGATTCTCAGAAATCTTAAAAGATGCTGTAAAACCTTTTTAAATGTCTCAAAACATTATGAAATCCCTTCCAATTAATGAAATTAACACAAATTTCCGTAAAAAACTTCAAATTAAAAGCCCTTTAAAATGCCCTCAAACTTTAAAAGTTCTTGAAATTATTGAAATTAATCTATTAAAAATTTCTCGGAATCTTTCAAAATACCCAGAATATTTCGAAAGAATTCAAGAAGAATTGAATTCAAAAATATGTAGACTTGAATTGAATAGTGATTAACTGACGAGTTAATTTCTTGAAAGAAAAGTGACTAATATGTGATCTTTTCATTTAAAAAAGTGACTAATACTGATTGTGCGATAGCCCTGCTTTTTTTATAGTAACTTCTGTCAGAAATTCACTGATTTTTTCTATTTTTCTTTAAAATGCTTGATTTTTAAAAGCTTTGATGATATATTTTTTTGTGTTCCATTATGGGCTGAAAATAGGGTACCATAAAGACCAAACCTTGAAAATGGGGTACTTTAGGAACCTCAACTGAATATAGGGTGTAATTAGGGGACATAGGGACCAGCCTGTGAGGCCTGTAATCGTACTAAAATAGAGGTTTTAGTAAAGATTCTACATAATTTTCTTTAAAAATCTTCTTTATTGAAAAACTCGTCGATGTTTATATTTAACTAGAAAAAAAGCAAAATAAGTTTATAATTCATTCGTGAAATAGAGTTAAAGTGTCAGTAATTCAGTTTGAATAGAAAAAAATTAATATTTTGTTATGAATTTCAAAAATGTAACAATATTGTTTACTGACAGGACGATTCAAGGTATGATTTCAAAAGTTTCATCATTTTTATAGCGAAAAATCAAAAATAAATAATTAATTGTTTTGGGGGAAAATCGTTTTCATTTTGTTTAAATTCAATTGTTTTGGATCAAAATTTTATCGATTAAGTTTCTTCTCTTTGATTAAAAGTTTAACTATTTACTTGAAAATTTATCTTTTATTTATTTTTGTTTTATTTTTGGTTATACTGATCTTTTTCATTTTAATTCAACGGCTTCAAATTAAATAACTATTTTTGCTTCAAAATTCGCCTCTTTTAGCTTAAGACTCAACCATTTGCAATTAATCAATTAAAATAAGGTTTTTAAAATTCGTTTTTATTTTCTAGAAATCTGTTCTTATTTGCAAACTAATTTATTTGACTGAAATTTTAATTCTTTTGATAAAGATATATATTTTTTTTTAATTAATATTTCAGTTAACCAAATTTTTTGTTAAAAACGTAAGTATTTGGCTCAAATGTCTGTTTTTGGTTCAAAATTATTTTTTATACTAAAAATTGAACTATTTCACTTTTTATTACAAATTAGTTTTTTAGTTGCAAATTCATTTTTTTCAATAAAAATTAAACTATTTTATTGAATTTTATTTTTTTAACTTCAAAATTGAGTACTTTAATACAAATTTGTCTTTTTTGTTTAAATTCGACTTCTTTTTTTAAACATTCGAATTTTTGTTTGTTGGAATATAAACTATTTAATTTTGTGTTAAAAAATCATCTTGTTTTGTTCAAAGTTACACTACTTAATTAAAAAGTAAGTACTTTAGTTTAAAATTCATTATTTTATTAAAAAATTAATTTCTGTAGCTAAAAATTGAATTATTTTATTAAAAATGTCACTTTTTTGGTTAAAAAATATTTTTTCAAGAGAAAAGTCATTTATTTTTTTTACAAATTAAACAAATACAATTGAAAATACAATTTTTTAATCTGAAAATTTCACTTCCATTTTTGGTTGAAAATCTAAACATTTTGTTGAGTTTTGTTTTGTAGCTGGAAATTTATGTATTTTGTTGAAAATTTGTCTTTCTAGTAGAAATTCAACCTTCTTGTTTGAAAATTTATGTT
>JAAAKG020185590.1:0-25343 GCA_010014905.2 Druon quercuslanigerum
GAAAACTTGAAGATTATTTTTTATATTGAATCTCTCCTTTCTGGTTTAGAGCGTCAATATTCATGGGAGTAAAAAGAATCTTGAATTATGTTTATTAGGATTGATAGGGGTGAGTGATACGAAATTACGAAGTTAAACTTTGAATAATGATATTTCAAATACATAAGAAGAATCTTGTTTCAAATTTTTTATCTTCCAGTTCTTTAATTAAGAAAAAATGGCCTAAAGAAATTTTCTACCGTTACGGTTAAGTGTGAGACGTTAAAAAAGCTAGGATCTAAATTTTATAGGATTGTAATTTCCTAACTGTTAATGAAACGGCCACTGATTCTTATAACGTACATTTACTTTGAAGTTTTTGTCAATTTATAAGAATATACAATAAATGTATGCCCTTGTTTCGAAAATTGATTAAATTAGAATTCTAGATTTGGTCATTTGTTAACTTGGCTCAAGAAATTCAATAAAACTATCCCCTCGAATTTTATCCAGGTGGCCGAATAAGGTTGAATTTACAGACATTAGAGAAGTTAGGCCTGTGCTTTTGCTGTGGTAACCACTACAGATTTCCGACTATTTCCGATCTCTATGGCACGTAGTGGACACGCGTCGCTAATATAATTAGCCCGACGTTAATTTACCCAATAATCGCTGAAGCAAGCCCCCTAAATGATGGCACGCGCCGCGCCGCGCCCCTGTCATGTCGAAATTTTCGCTCAAAGAGAAAACGCGACAAATTGTATCATTTGACAAAATTAAGAATGGTTATGAGTTGTCTGGTGATTAGGTGGATAACAAATTATAACAAAAGTCAATTTACTGAGTTGAAAAAATCACGTATTCCAGATTATAAATAACGACAGTGTTAAAATTACCTGAGCCTTTATTTTCTCACATTAAAAATATAAATAATTTATAATTCTATTATTAAACCAAAATTTTAATTATTAATTTTCAAACATTTTTTGAACAATAGGGAGCTTTGCATGATGACTTTGTGTCACGCTTACCTCGAAAGGGAAATAGAAATTTCGCATTGTAGGTGCTTAAAAAAATATACATATATATTGAACGAATTTGAATTTAAAAGGAACATTTGAAATTTGAAGTAACATTTTTAAAATTGTACAATTTTATTAAGAATGAGTTGAAATTGTATAAAATCGTTCAAAATTGAATTATTTATCATTTCAAACTTTTGAATTTAAATAATTTTCAACCAGATGCAATTAATTTTAACATTAACATTTTAATGTAAAAAGTAATTTTAAATGTAAAACATTAAAAATAAAAAAATGTCCACTGCGGAACGTAAAAACTTAAACAAAACCAAATCAATCCCTTTTAAATTTCAAATTATTTTAAAATAAATTTAAATCTTTTTAAATTAAAAAAAAAATTCAATCCTTAATTATACTATTCAAAATCCAACCACTTTAATTTTGATTTCAGAATTAAAAAATATAAAAGGAAAACATTGATGGTTTAGCGTTTAACATTTAAATTTGAAACTCTACAATTATAACCATTCAAAATTCAAGAAATAATTAAATTACTGAGGTATCAATTTCAGATAGTTTAACTTTAATCTATTTTGATTTTAGGAAGCACAATTTTTAAGTTTTTAAATTTTTTCGAAAAATTTGTAAAACTAGAAAATTATATACATTTAAAACTGAATCCAAGCAATTTTGAATATAAAAATTTAAAATTATTACATCGAAAACTGACCGTCAAGGATTTTGATATGAAGTTTTTTAAATTTGAAATATTTAATTGTCAAATTTTCCTGACATTTTTAATAACTGAAACGACAACATTGTGAACTTTGAAACCTTAAAAAATTTGAAACAAAAGATTTTATAATTTGAGATTTAAAAGCAAAAAAAACCTTAGTTACATGGCCTTAACAATATTAAACTGAATCATAATTAAGCATTCAAACACATAATTTTAAATTGCAATTATAGAAAATTTAATAATGATAAACATATTATTAATAAGTAACATATAATGTAATATAAAGTATCATTAATAGCGATTGACACGATTTTTTTTACTGAAAAATTTGAATTCTGTCAAAAAATTTACTGCCATCTAGAGAATTAAAAATTAAAGATTTTTAAATACTGTGAACCTTCTAAGATTAATTACAGTGGAACATCGTTTATCCGAGCGCGCTTCATCCGAGTTTGCGATTATCCGAGTATGAAACAAAAATAGTATACACACACATATGAACTTGTCTTAACCAGCCAGAGCAGATCTTTCTAAATTTCAGCTCTGGTTGGTTAATAATCTAAATACTCTCTACGTTGAGAACTGTGTGGATCGCTCTTAAATAAAGATACATCATGGAATATGTAATATAAAGTATTCATAAGATTTTTTTAAACATGTAATTGTACAAATTGTATGTTTATTTAAGTAAACTTTCAGTTTTTATGCTGAGACTTTCTTTTTATTTAAAATTCCGTTTTATCCGAGTTTCCTGATTATCCAAGTTGGGTCCGGTCCACAATAGATCGGATAAGTGAGGTTTCCGCTGTATTCCAAAAACGTTGGAAATTATATGATTTGTGGTTGGAAACTTTCAATATTAATACAGCAAACCCCAGGATTAAAATTTATCTTTAAATTGGATAAAAACGCTGCAGCATGTTTATCTGATGAAAGATCAAAGGACCCGAACCAAACACATGGTAAAGAAGGTCCCGGGGGAATTTAAAAAGTTTTTGATATTTTTTAGTTCAGCCTCTCCTGATCAAAAAATCCTTAGGGAAAAACTCAAACTATGAACAGTTACTGTGCTGCGGCGATTCTAAAGTCGGATTTTGGTACATATTTTACCTGTGGAGTAGAATATATCACAGATTTTTTTTACACCATTTGCATTGCTCATGTGCAAGTTTATGCAGAAACAGAATGACACCGACGAAAAATGCGGTGTAATCGCGTTGGAAGTTAAAAATCGCTAAGCGTTTTGAGGATGCGGTAAGCTTTTAGGCCATGCACAAAACATTCATATAATTGCAGTTTATCTACCATCAAACGCGAAATTTAATTTCTATTATCAAGAGGGATTTGGTTCTCTAAATCGGTTATAAAAATAGCTCGTTCATAAACGCATGATAAACGCTACTTTCGTTTTAAAGATTGCTTCCTAAGTTCGTCGCAAAGCGCTTAAGTTGAATGGCTTGACAAAAGAATCGATACCCTACGTTGAAATTAGGCACTGATCAACCAGTTTATGTCAAGTACTCTAAAGCACCTTTTACAGAATTCTCCTTTTGAGACAACACTTCCATCCTAACGTCAAACACTAAGTGTTGCAGTTCCGTGCAATTCTGTTTCTGCATAAACTTGCACAGGAGCAAAGAAAATGGTGTAAAAAAAGTCGGTAATATCAACTCCATAGGCAAAAATTTGTACCAAAATCAGATTTTTAAATCATCGCACGCAAAAACTATCCAGAATTTGAGTTTTTGCCATCAAGATTTTTTGATCAGGAGCACATAAACTAAAAAACATCAAAAACTTTAAAAATTCCACCGGGACCTTTTTTACCTTGTATTTGATTCGGATTCCTTTATCTGACGAAAAATAAAATTTATCTGACGAAAATATTTATCTGACTAATTTACTTGGCTAAGTGTAGGTTCAACGAAAAATTTTCCTCCATAACTTTGAAAATCCTCGCGGTATTCACTTTTGGTTAAAATCATTTGAATAAGTGAGACGATTTAAAAAATGAATACCGCGAAGAATTTCAAATTTATGGAGGAAATTTTTCGGGGAACCTATACGCAGCCGTTTGACATATCACATGTGTCAAATAAACATTTTCGCCAGATAAATCTTATCTTTCGTCAGATAAACGTGATGCAGCGTTTTTATCCAATTTAAAGATAAAATGTATTCCTGGGGTTTTCTGTGAATGAAATTAAACTGGAAGCCTTGAAAATTAAACAATTTTAAACTTCATGAAAAAACTAAAGCATTCTTAAATTAAGGTCCTAATGCTAAGTCGTTAAAAATGAATAATTTTCAAATTGTTCATCAAGATTTCAAAAATTCAATCATTTTAATCTAAAAAGCAATATCAATAAGTTGAACATCAACGATAAAGAATTTCCATGAAGAAGAAGACAATTTTTTAAGATGTCAAAGCCACGGATACTAGTAAACTGTCACGACGAAATGCCAAAAAAAGCTGCGACATAAAAAAACACGCGAAAAGTGATCGCAAACATAGAAGCTTCAATGTAAACAGAATGATTGTTTAGATTTAAAACTTGTATGTTTGTTGAATTCATTAACATAATTTACATGCATATACTATTAATCTTTTTTGAAAATTCAAAAAATTGTTTTTTGAAACATTACGTAGCAAAAAAGGAATTTCCAGGTTTTATAAGTAGTATCATCCAGTTTCAGTCAGACTGGGGTGACTTTTCTTTTAGTGGCTTTTATGCATTTCCCGACTAATAATTCGTTTTGTGCTTCAAAAATTCATCAATTTAGAAAATGATATCCTGAGCATGAAGAGTAATCTAATTTTGAATCGCTATCCTCGCTTTTAGCCCTGACCTGCTTTTTCTGAAGACTTGTAAATAAAAACATCACTGGTACCTAAATTGATTTTGTTCAGTGTATTGAGTATTGCTTCACTGAGAGCTTTCCGAGGCTGACTGATAATCTACTCAGCTAAATCTAGAAAATGTAAAGAGTCTATCAACAGTCAATTTATTTTCATTTGTTCCTTAAATAAACGTTTTTAATATATAATTATCATAATCAAAAGTAACCTATATTAAATAAATTATTTTAAAGTATTCAAGCTTGAAAGTTTAAAATATAATTAATTTAACCGGATCTTCAGTACGCACAGTCGGATTTTTTTGTTCTAATAGGTGTTTGAAAATCCTTATCAAATTAGAAAATTATTACATTATTTAACCCAAGTATTTTAATTTTAAACTCTTTAACTTCATTCTTTCCTAATTGAATTCCTTAACTCCCAAATGACGAATTTAACTGGTTTCAATTTTATAATTACAATATTTTTTTGAAACTGTGCATTAATTATTTTTATTTTATAACTGAAATTGTAACATTTTTATTTGTAATAGATATTTATATTACCCCAACGTGTTGGTCTCATAAGAAACACAGTTTACTTATCATTTTTAATTTAAAATAGCTCGCTATGCAACTATAGAAGAGATTAATTTTATACAAATTTTAGACCCATAAAAATGTCAATCGATGTGTTCTGATACAATTAACAACTTTCTAATTTACGGTAGTGTTATATTCGAAATTAAAAAAACAGTTATTCTCCATGGAAACAATGTAACCTCTTTTTTCAACTTTATATCAAATACAACAACAACAATTATATAAAATACGTTAATGTTATGTTGCCAATATAATAAAATCCTCTAATAAACAAGGCAAATAATTTTGTTACAAAATTATAATAAGATTTTGTTAGAGTATGGAAGGTCATGAAAGGGCAATGGATGCGGCGCGAAGACGCGAATAAATATAGATACAGTATTGTTTTATTTTGGCTATAAAAAGAAATTTCTCATATAAACAGAATAATCCATTTCTTTTAAATTCATAAAACGGTACTGGTGTGTCATAAAAGATTCAACAACAGGTTGATCGATTCATCTCAAAGACGCGAACGAATATTCTGCATATTCTATTTTTGTATTTTGAATTATACAAACAGAATTAACCATTTTTTTAAACTTCATAAATCGATACTGGTAGATCATCAAATTTTCAGCAACAGGTCAAGCAATGCGTCTCGAAAACACGAAGAAATTCACTAGATACCGTATTATATTTTGAATAGCAGAAAAATTTATTTCATAGAAACACGGAAAATTTTTGTTTTTGAATATCTAAGCAAAAAAAAATCACTTATAAATGATCGATCTAGCTGAAAATCCTATCAGACCTAGATATTAATTGGACCCTCAACTCATTAAAGTTTGATGATCATTTTTCTTTTACTTTTCGAGATATAGCGAATAGAAAAAAGTTACACACACGGACATTTTTTATAATGTATTTTTGAAATTCTTGGGTCAAATTTTATCGAAGTATGTCCAAAAAGTAAATTTGAAAATTAAGGTCATTAGCAATTGAATCAATTTCACGTATGGGCTTCGGGCGCGTTTTGAAAAGTTTTATTTGGACATCCAAACTATAAAACCAGTTCAAAATGAACTCGGAAATCCGAACAGATTACAGTGATCAAAAAATCCGAAGCGAAACTAGTTCTAGATGAACTCAGAAATCCGAATGGATTACAATTGAATGATGTCCAAATTGAACCAAATAGATTTTCTATCTGGATTTTTTTCCATTTGGAACAAATGTTTCTTTAATGTCAGTTAAAAAAAACTATAAAATCTTTTTAATAAAAATAGTGATTAATTTAAAAAAAAAATCTATTTAAATGACTATCTTAGGTCAAAAATGTGTTTTCTGTTCCTATTTATCATTTTGATATTTTTCTATCTGTATGCCAAAAAAGTACTAAACGCTAACGTCCGCGCCGCCACCGAGAAGCCAAGACGGCGGCACGCCGTTAATAAAAAATAACCTAAATGGCCGCTCCCGGTGAAAAGTGTTCCAGCCCAACTGTCTAAAAACATTCTTGTTAAAATTTTTTTTTAATACTTGGTCAAGTATGAAAAGTTGCAGACAAAGTTATCACCCAATTAAAATCGTGAAAATGGCCTCATCTGGATTTCTCTCGGTTTAAATTTTGTATCTATTCAAGTTCAATTTGAATTTAAAATTCAAATAAAACATTTGCAACTCAGGAAAAGGCTCTTTTTCATATACCTTGTACATTTGTACAATTCTAGATTTTACTTTATTTTTAAAATCTCTCTGAATGGTGATCCTTTCAGTGATTTAATGTTTGAACTAAAGTTACGCCAAAGCAACATCACCTGCGAGTATAATATGAAGACGTAAACACAATAATACATCCGTCGCGATGCTTCACCTTGACGACGTTTTCCGAATACCTCTGCGAAGCCATAATTTCAATGTTGATAGTCTGTAATAGAGTCATCTCGTGTGAAAACTTGAGTATGCGTTTATATAAGGGTTTTTGGAGAAACGTATGGGTGATGGAGAGAATACAGTCGAGAGTGATGAATTCTCTGGTAACCAGGGGAAACCATCCATCCGTTCCGCCCCCACGAATCCGGGGCCAACCCCAACGAAGTCGAGCATCGCGACGCCAACCAATGCGACGCTACCGAGCGATACCCCGAAAATAAGGGGTGTGAGTGCACCACGCTCAATCGCAGGTTGACGCACTGATAGGGGCTAAACGGTCCTAGCAGTGTCAAGTCGGGGGCTGCAGATGATCACGCGTGACAAAAGTGTTACGAGCCCTGACGAGAAAAAAAAATTGCGGAAATTGCCGGGACGCGAGATCAAATATAATAAGGTAGAATTGATGAGAAATAAAAACTCGAGAATTGTACAAGATATTGGATTTAATAAAAAAAAATCGTTTCATGAATTTGAGTGTTAATTTCAAGTGTCTACAAAGGATTATTTTTCGACTAGAGGGAATACTAGGAAGTGTTAATTGGGCCAAGAATTGAAAAGAATGCAGGATACTAAAAGTCCCGATTCGAATTATATTCGGATTTAAGAAGTGATTGAAAATCGTAGGATTTTTTGTTGAAACTGTAACTTTTTTTTTAAATCAACGCCAAAGAAATAATTTCAAGATTCGCAAAAGGGAATAAGGAAAATTCTCCAATGATCCAGTCGATTTGGGAGGCTGAGTCGAAGGATCAAATCCGAAAAGGGGAAAGAATAATGGAGTCGACCTGTCAACAGCAACAGGCTCAGCAACAAAATGGCACATCGGCCAGTAGGACATCCTTTTTAATTGAGGATATTCTGAGTCGTAATAATGTGCCCCCTATTCCTCAACATCATCAGCTTCACCATCCTAATCATCATAACCATCATCATCTGACTCCCTCACACACTCATCAGCATCATCAATACCAGCAATTTGCAAGCCTTCTTCCCGGATATCCCACTGGTCCGCCGGCTGCTGCTTTTTTTCTTGGACCACTTTTTGGTAGCGTCGGGGTTGTTCCTGGTGTCAGCGAACTTACAGCTTTGAAACATTGTCGAAGAAGAAAAGCCAGAACGGTGAGATTTTTTTTTTAAAGTGGTAGGTGAAAAGTTTTTAACTTCAAATTTTAAGAAGAGGTTTCAATTCTAGGCATAAAAAATTCAAAACTAGCAAATTTGACTCATGGAGGAAGTCAAAATATAAAAATACAAATAGGTCAATCAAAACCTCTCGATTCAATTAGTCTTTACTAAAAACAGATGTTTTAAATATTATAAATGACATATATTTTAGAAAATACATTTTGTAAAAATAAGCCCTCCAAACTTCATCAATTTATCAGCAAACGTCTTCAACTTATATCATGTTCACAAAAAAGGTTGACAGCATACACTCACACACACACATTTTCGGGCAATTACTCAAAACATTGCAATGTATATTTTTCATAATTGAGGAACGCTTAATTAAGCGAATGAAATTTTGTTATGTTACAAAGCTTCCTCGATATTCTCCATTTTTTTAAATTTTAACGTCATTTGAAATAAATGTTAGGTAATATTTCACTTGTATTGTAATGTTTTTCAACACAAAAATTATTTATAAAAACATAATTTGACTGAGTAACCATCACAATATGAATATAATTGACTTTTTCTTAAAATCAATTTATGTAATTAACTGCCAACGTAAAAATATGACGAAACAAAGTATATAATTGGTATAAATAAAACATTGTGTTAAACCTGGTTGTTATCAATTTAAATAAGTGTGCTATAAAAAATAATAATAATGAAATTATAATTTTTATGTGTTAAGCTTCAAGAAGCAAATATAATTGTTATTCGACTTACAAAGTTTCGTAAATGGTTTATAACAAAGGATTGTCGTTAATACAAAAAATAGTAATTATAAAATAAAAAAGGAACTTCTTCATATCACAAATCATTATGTTTACACTTATTGTAATTCATATCTATAGAAGAAAATAATTTTATGTTCATGTGAAATACATTTTTCTATTCAGCTTAAAATCGAATAATTCCAAACTTTTTTATTTTTATTTATCTAGGAATTTTTACGAAAATTTTTACACATTTTTCTCCATAAATGTCATTTTTGATCATTATTGAAAAATATTTATTCCTTAAAAGACACAAAATAGTTAATTAGGGCCCATTCACAAAATACGCGTATTTTGTGAATGACCCCTTATGAATTTTCTCAATTACTTAAATTATTCAAAGCGTTTGTAGAAAATCATAATTTTCTACGAAAACCTATTGAAAATAATGAAAAACTATACTTATCTTAAGGTCCACAATTTTCCTATTTTTCCGTAAAAAAATTTATTTAATCTCAATTGTGTGTAGACATTTGTAATTTTCTGCAGAAAAAAACGACTAAAATTTGAACGAACTTTTGCGAATCGTAAATTTCCGTCGTTTTTCGCAGAAATTCATAATTTACTACAAAAACCTATGAACATTATAAAAAATAAACCTTTATTTTGGGGTCCTTAAATTTTTTCGTAGAAAACTGTTTTTATTAATAATTATTTATAGAAACTTGTAATTTTCTAACAACAATGTCCGTGTCTAAATTCGTCAAAATGCAGTGAGTGCAGCTCAAATATTTTCGGTGCGCCTAGATACTGGAAAACGGCATCTATTTTTTGGGAACGTCTAGTTTCGTAAAATGCAAATAAAAGGGTAGTAATTCATCAATGTTTGTAGATGTTCGTAATTTTCTGCAAAAAATATGGAAAGTTAAGATTGCGTTTTGCTGTTGTGAATTTTCAAAATTTTTCTTAGAAAATTTTTATTTCCCATACAAAATCATAAAACGCCGGGAAAGCTTTCCAGTATATTGTCAAAATTAAATTAAAGACAGTTACAAATGATTAGGTTTAACATAACCTTTCTAATTATTTCTTTTAAATCTATGAAAAAAACATTTTACATATGAAAAAATTACATTTTCACAATGAAGGTTGAAAAATAAACATTTACATGTTTTTTTAATTGCAAGTTTATATGATTATTATAAAAATGAGGAAGTTCATTTTTTTCTTTGACTTAAGATGGTTACATCCCAATATTTCTAGGCATTTTTGTTAAAGTTGGATTTTGAATAACTCTTGTAATATAATGAATTGGTCTGATGAAAGCAGTAGGCCTAATTTATCGTATTGGGTACAGCCTGCGGTTTTACCCCAGCATCTACGGGGTGGGTTGCAGTTAAATACATGATAAGAGAACTTACAGCTTAAGGTGGGATCCGAATCACCAGAACCTCGGTAAGGCGAGTTCCTTAACAGGTCCACACTTAGATTTCTGCACGGGGTCACCTAATAAAATTAGTGTGCCTAATGTCACATTTTGGGCGAAGCCCATTCGGTTATAATCTTGTTGCCCGGTAACAATGAGTTGATTGTGACGCATAGATTGGCATTAAGAAAACGAACATTTCAATGCCTTTAATTGCGTACCAATTGCATTTTTGTCCGAAAAATAATTAAATCGGATTGACCGGCATTGATTCTATTCAACATTTTGTCGACAGGATTAAATGGCATTGACACAGTTCGGTACTTCGATCGTGAAAGACATTGCGGACAAAAATGCAATTTATACGCATTTAAAGGCATTGAAATGTCCATTTTTTTAAATGCCAGTCTATGCGTTCCAATTAACTCCTTCTTACCGGGTAAATTGCCGGGGATTAAGGAGTACATATGAGAAAGGTGAGAAAGGGAAATGTAGGAGATATACATTTTTAGATCAATCAAGAATTCCCGTGTTGCGTATTAAAATAACAAGTTTGTTCTTGAATACTGCTCCGACCCAGGTTTCTAATCAATGTTTCTAGTGAACACCCCAGGCGAAGAGCTTCACAAATTCTTCTAGCTCTCTACTCGGGCCCATTTTTATTCATGGTCTTTCGTTTATCAGGCGTCACTCACTCCACTGAACTCATCATCCTACATTTCTCATAACCAATTTGTCGTCACATTTGTCTGTCCTGGTATACAAATTTAGCTTCTTTACGTCCATATATTTTCTCATGCAAACTCTTGTGTTTCTATCGCTTTTTATACCTTGTTACCTTAGAGTGTAATTGAAAAATTCTCGCCTTTCTTTCCTTTCATTCTTTCAACATGCCCGAACAATCTGAATAAATATTTCTCACTCTTGTCAAACAGGGCTGCCTCTACATCACATTCTTAGAGAACCCCCTGATTACTTCATTGGTCCATTAGTGTTTTACCGCATACATTTCGCAGGAATTGCATGCCAACTGCGTTGACTTTACTCTTATCCTTCTCTTGACAGGTCTAGGTCTCGCTACCGTGCACCTCAGTGGGTGCAAGTACAAAATTATATATTGTAATTTTATCCTTATTTTTTATAAACTTACTTTTGTTAATATCTTCTACACTTCTGATAACCTCCAACCTCATTTATACGCCTGTCTATCTCTCCACCGTTCTATCCCTCAGGAGTAGATAAACTTCCAAAATACACGTACTTATTAACTGGTTCTGTCCATAATTTTTATTATCCGTGTTACTTTTAAGGCCCATATTCTTCATGCTAGTTCATGCATGGTTGCCTAACACATTACCAGTCACTCAGTTTAGTTTAGTTTTCGTTTTAGTTTTTTCTTTACTCGCTCAGTCTTAGACTTGCTTTGCTCTCTGCATAGAAGAGTCATTCGTTAACTTCATACTTTTTCAGGACTTTTCATAGTTTACTTCTAGCTACCTTATCAAATGCTTCTTTGCAATATCCACTTCAAAAGTGAGGACTTCCATGCCTCTAAATGATATGCAAAGTACCTCCATCCAACAGACTGTGCGGAAATAATAATGGCGCATGCACACTTTGAAACATATCTATTTTTCAAATCGACGGAATGGATGCGCATGAGCACTTGATAGATGCGTAATTTTGCGCACAGGAAAAATAAAAATATTTTTAAAAAAATCTGTGTGTGTCTCGAGAAGCGCGGTAGAAGTGGAACTTGGAAATAATTAAGTGTAATGAATTCATTAAATTCACGAAATTTAATGAATGCACCGAATTCGTGGAATTTAGGGAATTCACAGATTTCACGAAAGTCATGGAATGCGCGGAATTCATACAGTTCGCGAAAATAATGGAATTCATGGTATTCGCGGATTTAATGGAATTCTCGGAATTCATGGAATTCGTAGAATTCATTGAATTTAAGGAATTCATGAAATTTACGGATTCCATGGGTTTCACGGAATTCACGGAATTTACGGAAATCAAGAAATTCATGGGATTCCGTGAAGAAATTAAAAAAATATTAAAATAAAAATGTGCTAAATAATGTTCTCGGGTGGTTTTTGCAAAAAAAGGTTGTGATACACTTATACACAGGCGACTACTACTTGTGTGATTGCAGCATTTTACTTCAGCTCATGCTGCCAGTTTCACACTCTTCGGGAATCGCCTATTCTGTGCACTTCTATCACAAATAGCTATTTTCATATACACAAGTGCACAGAATGCCGGTTTGTTTACCCGTAACATATTTCTGTGATCTGTTATTGCATTAAACGCAAACTTATCTTAAAGTAGCTTCTGAGAGCCTTTTTGGTTAAATAATATTGATATTAATATTTATTATCAGTTTCTAACTAAGAAGTCAAAGAAAATCTAACAGTTATTAACAATAATAAACTGTTTAAACAACTATGTTTGTTAGCTTGCATTATTTATTACTTTAATATGAATTTATAAAGAAGAAGATAGTTATAAATTTTTTTTTTCTAAATAGAAATAATTATTAACTTAATTAAAATAAAAAGTAGAGTAATAGTTGAAAATTTCAGATTTAAAAAAAAATTCTGGGCGATATGGATAAAAATTCGAAGGGAAAAATATTTGGACTAACCTAATATGAAATAATGTCTCAGGCAATGCCATTATTGTTTATCAGGTTTCATTTATTAGTTTAGATTTTCATCTCTTAATTTCATGAATATGTATGTAGGTCGAAAAAGGACAACAGATAATAAAGTTGAATTTTTGATATGATTAAGTTAAAACTCCAAGATAATCAAGCTAAAATACCTGGGATAATCAGGTTTAAACTCCAGGATCGTCAACTTTACACTCTGTGATACTGAAGCTAACCGACAAAATTTGATACTCCACGGATAGTACCCTAAACCATCTAGGGTCTAGAGGGCTCTCCCATAGTTAAAACTTAAATATAGTCAGCCTGGGACTCTGGACGTTAAGGCTGATTAGCCATTTTTCTCCGTGCATGATCACATGTACCTATACAGTATCGTTTAAAGTGTCCCTGAAGGCTTCTTTTACGTCACGCCTTTCTACATAAACTGAAGCGTAGAACGCTATGATAAATAATTTTCTTATTCTCACTTTTATTCTAACCCGTAACAATCCGGAAGATACAAATTTATGCTCCTTTACATGCTATGTCGCTCTCTTTTTCATAATCAGAGCGACCCTTCGCCTACCATGTGATTCACTTCTGACGCTTAACCATAGTCCGAGTCCGTTTTTTAACTTCGCATTTCCTAACACTCTTCTGATTCATCGCTTTATCTTTTCTTCATGTACACATAACATATCTTCTGTATGTACATTATTTCCTGTTTGTCTTTTCTTATGATCATTCACCTCTCCGCCATTTCAAATACCCAGTCTATTTCCCCAATCTATTTCGAGGCTATTTTATTGCTTGTATTACTCATCGTACAAAGAATACGTCCAACTAACAACTTGATGCGAGAAATCTATTTTTTGAATTAAAATCATATCTTAAATAATTAGCTAAGTCGCATTAGGTGGTGAGTTCAGTTATAACGTCAGTCCCACACAACTTCGGTCAATTGGAGGGAGAATAAAGAGACCGATTACCCACATTTTATACCATCAGTTGTTTCTGTGCAACAAGTTTAAAAATTCCATTGCGTACCTAACTTTATTTCTTCAACGAGGGAACGTTTTACAGGTTTCCTCCGGTGCTTAGGTACTTTTCCTCCTGAAAATATTTTCGTATTTGACTTAGGGAGGAGTCCGGCAAAATTTGCCAGAAGAGAATACGCAACGTTAACAATCTTCTTTCGAAAACTTTAAATTTCAGTTCAATTTTTCTGAATTTGAAACTGATGATTATTTTTAATAAAATTTTTTTATTTTATTTCTCAGGTTTTTAGTGATCAGCAATTGGCTGGTTTGGAAGCGAGGTTCGAAGCACAAAGGTACCTTAGCACACCTGAAAGAGTGGAACTTGCAGCAGCTTTGCACCTTTCTGAAACACAGGTAAAGACTTGGTTTCAGAATCGACGAATGAAACATAAAAAGCAGCTGCGAAAGCTCAATACGAGCAGCAATGCGAATCAAGCTTCTGGACAGCAACACTGTGGAAGTCAATCAATTTCTGTTACCTCACCTACTGGTATGTATTTTTTTTCATTCAAATATCAAATCACTAAACAATGCGCATTTAAACAAAAAATTAGGACGACTAACAAAATCCCAGATTTTTTTAGAGCAATTTGACAAACAAAAAACAGATGTCTCTTTTTTTGAAAATGTTACACTTTTTAAAATAAAACTCATTCGCAAAAGAATTACTTCAGTTTTCCGTTTAAAATCAATCATATTCAAAAAACGATTAAAATTAATAATAATAAATTTTTAAAATTCTCCATTTTGAATGTTTCAAGTTTAAACATTGCAATATTGACAGATTTATCAATATTTCCTAGTTGAATTTTTTTTTAAATTGTTTAATATATACAAGTTTACTCTGCACGTTTTCAATCTTTTTTGCGTTTGAAATTTAAAAAAAATTTCAATACAATGATGCGAAAGGAAAATATCCAATTAAAAAACTTTATCATTATAAATTTGTCCTTTTTAAACATTAAAATTAGGAACTTTACCATTTTCCATTAGGAGGTCTAAAATGTTAGGCGTACATGTTATTTTTTTAGTCCAAGGATTTCAATTGATACTTGGTTTCTGTTTCGAAATTAGTAGAGTTTCTTAGTCACTTATATGAAACATGCTGCTGCTACACTTTATTGACATACAGAATGATGTTTGGTTCTTGTTGATATAATTCTGATTTTTAACGTAACAAAATTTTAATAGAAGATTAAAGTTTCAGGAAGTTCAATTTTTAATTCTTGAAGGTATTTCATTAAACAGAAATAAATGTAAATCATTTGAAAATATCTGAAAATTAAAAATTTTCCCTGCGCCCAGTATAATTGAACCGTTTTACTTTTAATTTGAATAGAAGAGATAATACTAAGTATCTAACTTTTTAAATTATACTGTAATTCAATGTAACCTGTGTTTCATTGCCATTGGTGAAAATCGATAATCACGGGGAGCGTTTCGTGAATGTTGGCTGATCTAAACTAACTTTGTGTACAGCAAATAGTTCACTTAGCACTTAACGCTAATCAAGCTTGGTAGATCTGAAATTTCACTGACAATAAATTAATTACCTAGTTATCTGACCAGCTAGGTCGCAGCTCACAAGCTGATGTTACGAACCATTAAAGCCATACATGATTCTATGGTACCAGTGCAGTGGTTGCTTCATACGCTAATATTTACCACAATAGAGTCTGATTGAGACAAAAGTAAATTCATCACTTTGAGTTTGTTAACCTTCTATTTTTCATTTCAATCTAGAAAAGATTGACTTAACCTATAATATATAAAAAGAGTTTGTTCTTCCAAAATCATACTTTCTTGCTTTTTACATCAATTGCAGTGAAAAATTAGGTTTTGACATTTTTACCCGAAAATTTAGTATTTAAATGTATTCAAATATTTTAAAACTTCAAACAACTTAGACTATAACAATAAATTATACTAAAAATTATATTTTTTTTACTGATCCATCCACCTAGACCTAGAACATGTTCCTCTAGACATTTTTAAAACTTCTAATCTTCAATGTTTTCGTTTTTAATACAGGATTTATCTTAATTATTTAAAACTAATTTTTCAGGAATGCTGAATATGTTAGTGATTAGTATTGCATTCAAATCTTTTAAATCTTCGTTTTTAAAGGTGTATGTAGTAATGAGAATAATTTACTTTAAGAAGATTTTCATAGACGAGAAAATCGCTTGTATATTTTTCTGGCCAAACTTACCACCGGCGCTTCATCCGATGACATCGTTGGTCTCATCAAAGAAATTACTTTTTTTTTATTTCCCTTCTGACCTGTCGAAGGTTTTATATAAAATAGCATTTTACCTATTAAAATGAAACATTAAACTTTTTTATTGTACTGTTTGCTTCTTACATTTCCAGATCTAAACAGTTTGAAATAAAGGGTGTTCCGTATTACGGCCGAACCATATGACAAGGAAAAACTTCAGGAAAGAGAAAATATTTTTCAAAATTCAAACTGTTTTTTAAATAACAAAAATAAGACAGGATATTTGAGAGTTGATAGAGCTCTATAAATATATTCTACAAAGTTAGAAAAGTAAATAATTTTCCAGAAAAAAATCATCAAAATATCATCCTTTGTGAAAACCCTGCAATTGCCATAGGAGGATCAACAGTGAAATTCACAATTTTTTCAATGTTTCAAAGTTGTCAAAAAAATACACTCATCCCGTGTAATAAGGCCGTCCTCGGGGGTAGACAGCCATGTACCGGGCGCTATTAAAATCCTGTATGAACCGGATTCAAAGCAACAAGTGATCACTCTTATGTAATTAATTATTATAATTATAAAAAATATATAATTAAATATATATAATGTAATTATGTAATGATGCCTGTAATTGTCGGTTTTCTGGTGAATTTTGAAAACCCAAAAACGCATTAATTTGGCATCCTTGAAAAAGATTTGGAAAATGGAACAAAATATTCCATAAAGTATTAAAATTTTTTTTTAATTTCTCAAAAGATTCAGATAATAAATGCCACTTCTATCCCGCTCGGAAGACGGCGCTCTTTGATTTTTTTTTCATTTTTAAAATCCCGCGAACAAACGATGAACATTTTTTAAAACAGTTATTTGATAAAGTTATAATTATGAACCAAAATTATATAAAACCGATAGATATTTTACGACCAGGTTTTCAATTCTGAATTGATATCCATGATTTTCGTGAAAAAAGGACGCCTTCAGCATCCAGGAACTACGATTTTTTTTCAGTTGCCACACGTTTCTTCAAATAGTATGTAGTTTATAAATGTCAGATGCGCGATATAAAATATTTCCTCGGATTTTTCGACCAGGTATTTAATTCTGAAAAGAACGAAAATCATAGGCATCATTTTAATATAACAAATCTGTTCCAAAACCTTTTTCACGAAAATCATGGATAGCATTTGAGAATTAAAACCCTGTTCGTTAAATATCTACCGGTGTCAAATAATTTTGGTTTAAAATTCTAAATTTTTAAAGCAATGGTTTAAATCATTTTTTAACGGTTCGAGGATTTTTTTAAATATAAAAAATAGGAATGTGATATAAAGCCATAATTTCTTCTGTTTTTCATGTTTTCATTTTAAAAGAGATAAGTTTTTTTTTTCATGTCTATCTTACAGCTGTCTTCTAAGCGGATATGATTGTCATTTATTGTTCTAATAAGAATCATATGAGAAGTTAAAATTTTTTTAATACCTTGTTGAAGGAGCCATGTAAAAAAGGTAGTTACTGGTTAGACATATTTTGTCCTATTTCCCGAAATTACAATGCAATATTTCATTTAGTTTTTGAAATAGCAGCTGGAAAGAATGCGTGGGAATAATTTAATTGCGAAATTAATTAATGGAACACCCATCTCGAAAGTAATGACTTCTATGCTTTTAAATTATGTGTAATGAATGGGTATCATCAATTAGTGATCTGCAGTTGATTCTGGGTGGAAAACGCGATTCATTCCATGACGAATAGAAATGATGCGTAATTGTTTATGAAATTGTTTATAACAATGGCAGTTATTATTATTCATCCAAATCCCCCAACGGTGTTGGAAGATCAGTCATTAACAATTAAATACATCTAAAGAACGGATTTTGTGTGACGAAAAATAACCGAATAATGCAATTGTTAACTAAGATCGTTTAAACAATTTCGAATTGTTATAATATGAGCAGATGATATATTTGTTGGTCAATTGAGGAAATCCAGTGAGAATCAAGTGGCCATACATCATCAAACCATATGAAACCATTTTCATCCACTTATTTGTTTATAACAAATTAAATACATGTTTCAATTTATCTTGCGGTACTGGAAAATTGTACTGAATAGTTTCTCTATTCATTTTAGGTATTTGGGAATGAATCTGAGTATTCTTTTGAAAATGGTACTTTTCAAAAGTAAAAAAAAATTTGTTTTCATTTTTGTCCATAAATAAAAAAAAATTGAGCCTCAATTTAAATATATGCTCTAATGAGATCATGCGAATTTTCATCAGCTTCAATTTGAAAAAAAACCGTTTAAATCAGATAAATATTGTAGTCGTAAAATCAATTTGCCCAGAGTCGTGATTTTCGTCCCAATGTGCGCCCGAAAGGAACGTTATGAACGGAAAAACGTTATATTCGGGAAAAGTCACCCACTTCGTGTCCTTCGTTATTTTTGTTATTTTAGTAACCAATCTCAGAACATTCGTCAACGCTATTAATAATCTTCATGGACTAACATTAATTATCACTAATATAAATAAAAAATTAATGAATAAAAATTAAACATAGCAGTAGAATCTAGCTAGATGAAAAATTCCTATAATACGGTTCATCGCAATTTATATAAACAACAATGGAAATATGGAATAGCTACATTTCCAATTTAAAAAAAATGCTCGCTGTGCGGGCACATTCTCTTCGCTAGTGACTTGCTTCGCTTGCAAGTTTTAGCGCGCTTAGGGTACGCACCAGTTGGATCTCGCGCTTCGCGTTTGGTCATTGTACACCCCCCACCCTTTTACATAGAACTTTTAAAATTAGAGTTCAAACCATCGACAACTGAGTGATTATGAATTCTCTTTTCTTAAAGCTCTTTCAGCTTAACGAACACATTCCCATCACGTGTCTCGTGAGAAAAAAATGTTAAAAGCAAGTTTTCAGATCTAATTTAAAAACAATTTTGTTATTTAACATTTTATTGTAACATGTGTCTTTTTTTGAAAAATGTAATTTGTTTATTGGTAATGTTATTTTTTATGATCAAAACAAAAGTTACGCTTTAAATAAAAAAGTGATTAAGAACGAATTAGTAGACCTTTTTCGGGTGCACAATTTTTGTAAATTAATCTTTTTTTGTATATTGCATAGTTTGACCAAAAATGTCATTTTTCATTATTTTGTATGGTATCAAAATTCAAAAAGAAATGTCTTTCTTGCCTTGACTTTTTTTATATTGTGCGTTGTTTAGCGTAACATTTTCATTTTTGTTTGTTGTTTTAGATTTTGCAAATGCTATAACTCTGATAATTTTATTTTGATCGTAAAAAGTCGTAGAGATAAATTGTTCAAATTTCTGGGCAAAATGTATTGTACAATGTAAATAGACTTTTCAAGTCTGGAAAAAAACGGTTTCAACAATTTTGAAAATGCTCTAACTTTTTACATTTTTATCCAAAATAGCTGGCTAACCAACTCTTCCTTTCTTTTTATGCCTTAAGGGGCTAGTATGGTAAAACGATATTTTTTTCACTTATCTTTTTTCACACAAATTTTTATGCCAAACTTTAGATTTTTCTATACGTTATTCTACATGGTATGGATTATAGAAAATTTTTTTTTTGTTAATTTTCGTTGACATCGGGTGGAGAAATCGGCGACCGGAAGACGCCATCTTTAAAAGTGTTACCCATGATTTCTCCATTGTGGACCATCTGAAACATACGAAACAAATTTTATTTTAAATAACATATGAATGGCTATCTAATGACACTCGACTGAAAAAATTCGTTGATAAATAAACAAATAGTGCAACTTTCAATTTTTTTCCTTTTTTCGCCTGTTTTTGTTACTAATTGTGTCATAATGTTGTTAAATATCAATTGACAATAATGATTAAGGATCATTAGATAGCCATGTCTTTTATGAGCATTAAAAAAAATTAGGCAAATCGGCCCAGTAGATCGGCCGAAATCGTGGGTACCAGTTCAAAAAACACTGTTTCGAGAAAAATGCGTTTAAAGATCTTGCAAAAATTATCAATATGATCATCATATAAATCATTTTTTCATAACCTGAATATTGCATTTTATGTTTTTTGGGTCGCTGATCACGAATCTGTTATCAAATTTATGAAATTAAATTGTTTAAACAATTTATATAAATAAACTATCTTAAGTAATGAAACATTTTTCAAGTTGCATATGTTTTCCATAGTTTCTAAAGTCACTGATTAAAAATCTAAAACCATTTTAAAATTTTTAATTTGTAAAAACAATTTTTTTGACGAAATGTTGCATTTCTGATAGTTTAAAGAAGTTTGAGGTAAACAAAAAAATTCTTTTGATCAAGTAAAACGAGGAAAAATCATCTTACCCTTAATTAGCGATGCCTGGTCCATACAATCCTCCTTCTTCATCTTCGTAGAGATCGGTTGCTTATGTTGTAAACGTGTTGTAAAAAAATAATCGGCACAAGTATAAGTGCACGAACAGTGAACAAATTTTACTTTTTACTTGAAAACAAGTTTCTCATCGACACTATAATGCGGCTCAACAACAAGTTTAGAAAAAGTTTAGAAAGAGTTTAGAAAGTTTAGAAAAAGCATTAAGAAAAAGTTAGAGCAGGTACGAAAGCCAAAACAAAAGAGTCAACTCCACGCACCGGCTGTGCGATTGGAGCACTCGAGACCTTGTGGCGAATCTCATTTTTATTTACTTTTCAATACCATCTGAGGCAAAGGAAGGTTTCTACATTATTCTTAAGAGTTTAAAGTAACCAAAACTGCACAAAAAAATTTCGATTTTTGGAAAAATGTTTACCATACTACCCCCTTAAAAAGGTGTGTCGAAGCTCAATCTAATCTGATTAGTCTTTTGAAAGTTATCGTGCCTAAAGGATACATACAGGCATACAAACAGACAGTCGCCTTCGTAAAAATCGTTTGTTCTTACTCAGGGGGTCTTAAAACGTGGAGATTTGGTGAAAACCGACTAGTCAAATTTTACATAAAACCAATACCTTCTTATTCAGGCTGAGAATGTAAAAAATATATAAAACCATAATTTAAAAAATTGCTTTTTTAACACTAAACGTATCCTGAACATTTAATGAATTAGCTTGTCACTGTTTAAATGAACGTCGAACATGATTGGTGCTACTGTACCAAGCCAAGCAGGAAATCGCTATAAGCGGGAAGCGATACAAGCGTGAAAATGTGTACAGGCTTCTTTTGGGAGTGACCATGGGATCAGCAGAATCGGAGCGGTAAATGCGGGAAAGCGTTAGATGCAGGAGCGTTATATCGAGATTTCAGTGTATATCCATATTGCGAATCAATGCAATGGATGCGTGTGCGAACTTTAGAGATGAGTGACTATGCACACCGGCAAAATAAAATTATTCCTAAAAATTCTTCTAAAAATGCACACACTTTTGTTGCGGAATACACACACGTAAGTGATCACCTATTTTGCGCACGTGTATCACAATTACATATTATAAAAATCTGACTTAAAAGGTCATAACATTTTTAATATCCGGTAAAGCTTGACAAAAATCTGTATAAGTGGAATCTTTAAATTAGGTATGCATATATTAAAAATGGGAAATAGGAGTGATGAAATTCGCATTTCACTAGATCAGGACATGCCTTTTTCCTCGGTTGTTAATTGCGCTTGATCGGGTGGAAAATAACGAGGAGGAGGAAGAATAAGACTGACGCCTAGCTCTCAGCTCAGCAGGACGAACGAGGTAATTCCGAGTGATATCAAGAGACCTGGGTTGGTAAAATGAAATTATAAGACGACATCGTGCTCTGTGCCCCCGTAGACTGTCGTAGACTGCCGTAATCGAAGTTAACTGCGTCGCTTTTGTAATACCTGGTACGATCTCTAAAGTCACCGCATTCGCGTAACACCAGCCACTTGTCGTAGCCAAGATGGCTTCGTTCGTTCTTCGAGGGGGTGGATGGGGTCTAACGAAGTTACCAAGCTATCTATCTACCTCCTTGGCCCTTACTTGGAAAGCTCGGGAAGCGAGCTAGGGCTCCCTTGACTACAGAGTTTTGAGGAAGGAGGAGACTGTCTTAGATGGCGAAGACTCCAAGGGGTCTTCTCGATTTGGTCTTGGAGAAAATTAATCAATTATCGGCTAAGTGCTCGACCAAGGCCTATATGCATATACAATATTCACATCCTGAGAGGTTCCAGGTCAGGGACATCAGATTTATATTAGATATGAGCGATTTTCTTTAAATTGGGGGAATTAATAGTGGCAGGTTTTTAAAATATGGTGGCAAAATATTTTTTATAAGATTTAAAAATTATGGGAGGTATGTCACATTTAATTGTTTCATGCAGTTTTTGAAAATTCGATATCTAACGAAGTTTTTAACTTATTGTTAAATATCCAGCTCAAAGGACCAAAATGTAAAATATCCGGCTCGAAGGACCAAAATGTTGGGTGTCAATTCTAATTTTTGGAATTAATAAAAGAATCGGCACACATTTAAAATGAAAAATATAAAAGGTTTATTTGATAAGTGGACTGTATTTACATGACTTGGAATGGAGGAGTATTTACAATAAAAGTTTACATTTTTATACGGCTGTGCTGACTCGATGCAACGAGCTGCATCGGTCAGCTGTGAGAGGGATGTTCTCTTGAGGAGAGATAATGAAAATCTGTTACAATAAACTGACACAGTGTCTCTGAGCCATGTAAATTTGGCACGAAGCCGCATTCGGTTACTTTCGGAGATTTCCGGTTGTCTGTTTCGGCTCTCACGTAGAAGCGGCCATTAACTTCCGATCGCAGTCGGAAAGAGACGAAGTGGATATTCCAGGGGGAAAACCCACGAAGACCATGATCGGTATCGTAGGGCTTAAGGCCCAGGGTTGCCTGGTTATTCAAAGAGTACCATAAAACAAAATAAAAAATATAAGCACCTAAGTGTAACTAGACGGATTAAAGTGGTAGAAGTTTCTAAAATCATCTTAAGTCTAAGTCAGTCCTGTTGTAAATAAAAATAAAGAATGAAATTGTAATGGTTGACATTTTGTTGGTGATAAAATACTAATGGAAACGTGCCTTTTTAAAAATACCACACGAAGAGTAAAAGTTTTCACTTTCGTATACAATTCTTGGAAATATAAAAATTGTTCAGGACTGAACACCTATTTTAATATTTATATTTATTATGTAGAATTTAGTACTTATTTCTATAAAAAAAATAGTACTGAATACTAGCCTATACATTTGATTTAAATCGGCTGAAAACTTTACAAGATTCAACAAAATTCATAAAAAATTAACAGTGAGGTAATTCCCACAATTTTGAAATGTTTTTAAAAATATTTCACAGCGATATCATACCTACTTAACACGATTATGACCCTCCAGTTACCAGAAAATCGCTCAAATCGATAACAACTCTAATATTCTAATAAAACTGCTTTTCTAAAATAAAACCTTTTAACCTTTCAATACACTCAAAAAGTAAACACGAGAATTTAAGAATTCAAAAGAATTAAAAAAAAAATTTCGGTATAACATTATGAGATGAGTACGTATCCCCACTGTAAAACGCCGATCCGTTCACAATAATTGTTTTGATTATTTTTAATTTGAATTTGAATTCAAATGAATTTTAATTCACATTAATGGAATCTGTGAATTGAGAATAATTTGCATGCAAAAATTTCCTGAAGTACAGTAGAATTTCGATTATCTGGCTTTCGATTATCCGAGGCTCCGCGTTATCCGAGGCGGGTCTCATCCAAGCACTCTGCATTAACCGAGGTGTATGCTCGGATAATATGGAGAATCATTAATAAAACAGATTACAGTAATAATAATAATATTTATAAATCTTTATTGAGTTCGTAAAAAAAAGGATAAGTACATAGCAATCAGATGTAACATGAGAACCCAAAGGGCGAGGTACAGCTTAAAGCTGCTTTCAAATGCTTTGTACCATAAAGATAAATCCACATTTGTAAGTTGTTAACTTTTATTTTCTAAATGTTTATATTTATTTTTCTATTCAAAATATATCAAAAATAGATAAATCTTCCGAATTTTGTACTTCTTCTGTGTTATCCGAGTTATCGCTTATCCGAGGTTCTACTGTATATAAATGAAACAGCACAGAGAATTAATTTCAAAAAATGGACTATACTTTTTGTTAGAGAAATTAAACTTAATTGTTAAACAATATAGGTTATACCTTCTTAGATAAGGAAACACTGAATAATAATTGACATAGTGTAAGGGATTCGAATAAAAATATTTTCGAGAAATTTTAAACAAACAAATGTGACTCTTAACGTTCGTTGATTATGTCACTACTGCATTTTGGATTTCTTAAGAAAATTCAAAAAGTTGTTATAATATTCTTGTAGGGCATTCAAAAAGCAACATTTTTCTTCACTCGACTTTCTTTTCATATCGTGCGTTATTTGGCATAATGTTAATTTTCCTCTGCTTTTTGGATTTAAGTAAATACTATAACACTGGTAATTTTTTTTTATCAAAAAAATAGTCATTAAGGAAAATTGTTTGTCTTTTATAGTACTATAAATAATTGTACAGAGAATTTTTGAATCTTGAAAAAAGTGGTCGCAAAAATTTTCAAAATCGCTCACTTTTTGAATTTTTATTCAAAACATCCGGCTAACGAACTTGACCTTTATTTTAGGACACTAAAAGAGTGTACCAAAGACCAATCCAATCTGTCAATTCTTTCAAAATTTATCGTGCTAACAAACTAAAAATCTACAGACACACAGAGTACAGACACACAGAGACACAGACTCAGAGACACAGACACAGAGACACAGACACAGAGACACAGACACACACAGAAACACAGACACGCAGAGTTAGACACATTCGTAAATACCTGTTTTTCGGAATCAGGAGGTCTCAAAACGTGGGCATTTGACAAAAACTAGGGGAGGGGGGGGGGGGGAAATTTACCACAAATTTTATACCTTTTCTTTTAAGAATGTACATATGGCGAA
>JAAAKG020185601.1:0-15892 GCA_010014905.2 Druon quercuslanigerum
ACAAATAACAAGCTTTACTATTCTGGAAATGGGATAAAATATAATTGATAGGTAAATTGTTCCGAGTTGGGGTATGGTCAACAATGAACGGGTGTTTTCTTAAATACTTGAAATGGGTTCAAATTTCATTAACAGATAGATTATTATGATAGATTTTTTTAATACTGGGAATGGGATCAAATATACATAGGAGGTAGATTGATCAAAGTTAGGGTATGGTCAGCTGTAGACATTTTTTTTTAATTCTGAAAGTGTGTTTAAATATAACTCAAAGAAAAATGGCGGTGAATTAAGGTATTGTCAACTATGAACAACTTTTGTTCAAATACTGGAAATAGGATCAAATATAATTGTGAGAAAAATTGTTCCGAATGGTGCTATGTACAACAAATAACAAGCTTTACTATTCTGGAAATGGGATAAAATATAATTGATAGGTAAATTGTTCCGAGTTGGGGTATGGGCAACAATGAACGGGTGTTTTCTTAAATACTTAAAATGGGTTCAAATTTAATTAACATATAAATTATGCCAAATAGAAGTATGGACAAGTATAAACGAGTTTTTTTTAAATGCTAAAAATAGGATCAAATATAATTAAGGGGTAGATTGTTCTGAGTAAGGGAATGGCTAACTATAAAATGTTTTTTTTTTTAATTCTGGGAATGAGATCAAATATAATTAGGAGGTAGATTGATCAAAGTTATGGTATGGTCCGCTGTAGAAGAGTTTTTTTTAATTCTGAAAGTGTGTTTAAATATAACTCAAAGAAAAATGGCGTCGAATTAAGGTATTGTCAACTATAAACAGCTTTTGTTCCAATGCTAGAAATGGGATCGAATATAATTGAGAGGAAATTTGTTCCGAATGGTGCTATGTACAACAAATAACGGGCTTTATTTTTCTGGAAATGGGATCAAATATAATTGATAGGTAAATTGTTTCGAGTTGGGGTATGGTCAACAATGAACGAGTGGTTTCTTAAATACTTGAAATGGGTTCAAATTTCGTTAACAGATAGATTATGCCGAATTAAAGTATGGCCAATTATAAACGAATGTTTTTGAAATGCTAAAAATAGGATCAAATATAATTAAGAGGTAGATTGTTCTTAGTAAGGGCATGGCTAACTATAAAATGGTGTTTTGTAAATTCTGGGAATGGGATCAAATATAATCAGCAGGTAGATTGATCAAAGTTAGGGTAAGGTCCGCTGTAGACGAGTTTTTTTAAATTATAAAAGTGTGTTTAAATATAACTAAAAAAAAATTGCGTCGAATTAAGGTATTGTCAACTATGAACAACTTTTGTTCAAATACTGGAAATGGGATCAAATATAATTGATAGGTAAATTGTTCTGAGTTAGGGTATGGTTTTTCAAATGCTAAAAATAGGATAAAATATAATTAAGAGGTAGATTGTGCTGAGTTCGGGTACGGAAAACTAAAAACAGGTGTTTTTTATATTCTGGAAATGGGATCATAACCCATTGAGAAGTAGATTGTTCCCAGTTGCGATATGGTCAACAATGAACAAGAGTTTTTTTAATACTAAAAATATTTAACCGATTTAAGCTACAACCAACTATACACAATTTTTCTTAAATTCTGGTAATGGGATTAAGTATAAGTGATAGGCAGATCACTCTGCGTTGGGGTATGGTCAACTATAAATGTTTTTTTTTAATACTGCAAATAGGATAAAATATAAGTAAGAGGTAGATTTTTTCTGTTTGGGATATGGCCAAATATAAACAGGTGGTTTCTTAAATTCTGGAAATGGGATAAGATATGATTGAGAGGTAGGTTATTCCGAATTGGTGTATGTCCAATAAACAGGTGTTTTTTTAATACTTGAAATGGGTTCAAATGTAAGTGACAGAAAGATTGTGCCAAATTAAAGTATGTTCAAATATAAACGGGTATTTTTTAAATGCTAAAAATAGGGTCAAATATAATTACCTGACCAGATTGTTCCGAGCTAGTGTATGGCTAAGTATGAACGGGTGCTCTTTTGAATACTGAATAGGGGATCAAATATAATTAAGCAGTAGATTTTTCTGAATTAGGGTATGGCCAGCTATAAACGAGTGTTTTTTATATTCTGAAAATGGGATCATAAACAATTGAAAAGTTGATTGTTTCGAGTTGTGATATAGTCAACAATGGGTGCATTTTTTCATAATTAAAATAGGTTTAAATGTAATTTGCAGGAAAGATTGTGCCGAATTAAGCTACTACCAACTATAAACAGTTGTTCCTAAATCCTGTAAATGGCATTAAATATAAGTAATAGGCAGATCATTCTGCTTTGGGGTGTTTTTTTAAATACTGAATATGGGATCAAATATAATCCAGAGAGTGATTTTTCTGAGTTGGGATTGGCAAACTGTAAAAAAGTGTGTTTTTTTCTGGAAATGGAATCAAATATAGTTCAGAGGTAGATTATTCCAACTTGGGTTACGGCCAACTATGAACGGATGTTTTTTTAAATTCTGGAAATGGGTTCAAGTATAATTGAGAGGTAGATTGTTCTTATTTGAGGTATGATCAACTATAAACAGGTGTTTTTTTAAATACTTTAAACTATAAACAACTATAAACAAGTTTTCACGAATGCTGGATATAGGATCAAACATAATTGAAAGGTAGATTTTTCCGTCTTGGGTAATCGCCAACTGGAAACAATTTTTGTTAATGCTGGAAATGGGATCAAATATAATTAAGATCTCAATTGTTCCGTATTGGGTTGTGGCCAACAATAAACGGGTAGTTTTTTAAATTCTGGAAATTGGATCAAATAAAATTAAGATGTAGATTGTGCTGAATTGGGGTATGTCCAACTATAAAAGGCTATTTTTTAAATTCTAGAAATGGGATTAAACATGATTGAGAGGTAGATTTTTCCAATTTGGGGTATGAGAAACTATAAACAGGTATTTTTTAGTTCTAGAAATGGGATCAAGTATAATTAAACGGGGAAAAAGGAAAACAAGAAATGTTCAAATGTAATTGAAAGGAAGATGGAACTGAGATAGGGTAAGGCCAACTATAAACAAGTAGTTTTGTTAAAAATTGGACATGAGTTTTAATGTGTTTTGAAGAATGAATGTGCCGAATTGGGATATGAACAATAATAAACAATTTTTTCTTAATGCTGGAAATGGGATCAAATATAATTGAGGGTTAGATTATTCTGTCTTGGGTTATGGCAAACTATAAACTGGTGGCTTTAAAAAATACTGGAAATGGGATTAAATATAATTAGGATATAGAATTTTCTGACTTGATATGTGGCAAACTATAAACGGTTGGTTTTTAAATTTTGGGAATTGGATAAAATATAATAAGCAGGTAGATTGTGCTGAATTAGGGTATGGCTAACTATAAAAGGGTATTTTTTTAAATGCTAAAAATGGGATCAAATATAATTTAGAGGTAGATTTTTCCGAGTTGGGGTATGGCTAAATATAAACAGGTGCGTTTTTAAATTCTAGAAATGGGATTAAACATGATTAAGAGATAGATTTTTCCAATTAGGGGAATGAGAAACTATAAACACGTATTTTTTTAGTTCTGGAAATGGGATTAAGTATAATTAAAGGGAAAATTTTGCCAAATTAGAGTATTACGAATTAGAAACAGATGATTTTTTTTGGTGAAACGAGTTCCAATATAATTGAAAGGAAAATAAAACTGAGTTAGGGTAAGGCCAACTATAAACAAGTAGTTTTTTTAAAAATTGGACATGAGTTTTAATATATTTGGAAGAAAGAATGTGCCGAATTGGAATATGAACAATTATAAACAATTTTTTCTTAATGCTGGAAATGGGATCAAATACAATTAAGAGGTAGATGATTCTGTCTTGGGTTATGATAAACTATGAACAGGTGACATATTAAATACTGGAAATGGGATTAAATATAATTTAGATATAGATTTTTCTGACTTGATATGTGGAAAACTATAAAGGGTGGTTTTTTAAATTCAGGAGTTTGGATATATATAAACAAGTAGTTTTGTTAAACATTGGACATGATTTTTAATATATTTGGATGAAGGATTGTGTCGAGATGGGATATGAACAATTATAAACAATTTTTTCTTAATCCTGGAAATGGGATCAAATATAAATCGGGGGTAGATTATTCTGTTTTGGGTTATGGCAAACTATAAACTGGTTACTTTTCAAATACTGGAAATGGGATTAAATATAATTAGGATATAGATTTTTCTGACTCGATATGTGGAAAACTATAAAGGGTGGTTTTTTAAATTCTGGGAATTGGATAAAATATAATTAGCAGGTAGATGGTGCTGAATTAGGGTATGGCTAGCTATAAACAAGTATTTTTTTAGATGCTAAAAATTGGATGAAATATAATTAATAGGTAGATTTTTCCGAGCTGGGGTATGGCCAAATATAAACAGGTACGTTTTTAAATTCTAGAAATGGGATTAAACATGATTGAGAGGTAGATTTTTCCGATGGGGGGTATGAGAAACTATAAACAGGTATTTTTTTAGTTCTGGAAATGGGATTAAGTATAATTAAAGGGAAAATTTTGCCAAACTAGGTTATTATCAATTAAAAACAGATGAGATTTTTTTGTAAAACGGGTTTAAATGCAATTGAAAGAAAGATGGAACTTCGTTTAAATATATTTGGAAGAAGCAGTGTGCCGAATTGGGATATGACCAACTATAAACAATTTTTTCCTAATGCTGGAAATGGGATCAAATATAATTGAGAGGTAGATTGTTCCGTCTTGGGTTATGGCCAACTATAAACGGGTGATTTTTTAAATACTGGAAATGGGATTAGATACAATTTAGCGATAGATCGTATGTGGCCAAATATAAACAGGTGTTTTTTTATATTCTAGAAATGGTATTAAATATGATTAAGAGGTAGATTGCTCCGATTCCGAGTATAAGCAACTATAAACGGGTGTTTTTTATAATTCTGAAGATGGGATCAATTGTAATTATAGGTGTAGATTGTTCTAATTTGAGGAATGATCAACTATAAACAGGTGTTTTTTTCAAATACTGAAAATGGGACTAAATGTAATTTCAAATATAATTCTATTCTTTGTGCCGAATCGGAATATGGGCAACTATAAACAAATGTTTTTAATGCTGGAAATGGGATAAAATATAATGGAGGGGTAGATTGTTCCGATTTTGGGGTACGAGCAATTATAAACTTTTTTATTTTTAATTCGAAAAATGGAACAAATATAATAAGGGGTAGATTGTTCTCATTTAAGGTATGATAAACTATAAACAGGTGTTTTTTTAATACTGAAAATGGGATATGGCCAACTATAAAAAAAATTTAGCGCTAGAAATGGGATCAAATATAATTGATAAAAATATTGTTCCGACTTGGCGTATGGCAAAACACTAAAAGGTGTTTTTTTTTCAAATACTGAAAATGGGATCAAATAAAATTTAGAGGTAGTATGTTCCAAATAAAAATATGGCCAACTATAAATGAGTTTTTTTTAAATACTGGAAATGAGTTAAAATATAATTGAAACGAAGATTCTGCTGAATTGGGGTATAATATACTGCTATGTTAATCTTATAAAAACTTATGTTGGAAAACTCACTAAGAAACTTGTTTAAAAGAAAGTTTCTCTTGCTGCGCATATTCGGCTACGAATAAGATAAATAGTTTAAAATAAGTAAAATTTCCCTAGGGTGTAAAAATACACGAAAACTACCCATCCTGCAAACATATCTATATTTGTATTAGTAGACTGAAAACAGGAGCAGAAGCCTCCCCTTTCGACTCTGGGGAGATGTCCTTGAACGAGATGGGGTAGTATCGATCCCTGTAACCCTTCCCCCGAATTTGCAACCCTCGCACATCACGCTCCGGTAATTTCCAACTCGCCGTTTTGCACTCGATAAAGAGTTTTACATCTCGCGTAAATCCATATATGCAACGCGCCAAATGTCGAGTATACGATCCGTATTTCAGAATATACTGAGGAAAAACTCTAAAACACAGGCTGCTCACAACAGTGAAGAACAGAATACGATTTTCAGCATTTTTTATTTAAATTTATGATCAAAGGTTTAAATTCCAGTTTAGTAAATCCCAGAGAGGATGCAAATTGAACAACATAATGGAAGGGGACAAATTTATTATATTGCTGAAAAGTTTAAATTGTGCCAAAAAGTCTGACAGAGATACAAGCTTCAAATTATACTCCACATTCCTAATAGTGCCACTCTGAGTAGTGCCGCTCTTATTAGTGCCGCTCTCAATAGTACCGCTCTCAATAGTGCCGTTAAGTTCAAATCTGAATTTTGCAGTAATGCCGCGCGAAGGTTAGAGGCCGCACTTCCATGACTTTACGGATTATAGACCTCCTCTAAGTTTTCGCCTCCACTATTTTTCAGCCTTCAAACTTGTTTTTTTTGTGAATTTTCAAGAAAAAAAATTATTTCTTAACAAATTCATTCAAAAAACTATTTTAAACAAAATAGGTGATTAAAAAAACAAAGAACAACAATTTTTAACGAAAAGTTGCAATTTTATGAAAAAAATACATTTCTAATAAAGCAGATGAATTTTTTAATCAAAAAGATAAATATTGGAAAGAACCGTTGAATTTTCAACTAACAAGATAAATTTCAATTAATAAAAAATTTTTACTTAAGAAATAAATAAAACCTTATCTAGTGATTTTTTTTAATTTTTCAGGATTTAATAACAGTGTAAGAAAAAATTAGAATAATTTAAAAAAGTTCTGCGAACTTTGTAAAGAATTTAAAAAATAATTTGAAACTTGACAACATTCGAAAAAATTGTTGACAAAATATAGATTTTTTAAGATTGTGAATTATATTTTTAAGATGTTAAATATTTTTGAGAGGTTTAAAGATGATATCAATTTTTCCTTAAGATTCATGGAAACATTTGAAATTATTTTAAAAAAATAATAATTCTACAAGAATATTTCAAATAGATTTCAAAACAATTTTTGACGTATGAATAACAATTGAACAATTATTAATTTGTGAGGAACTAAAATTTAAAAATATTTTACTTCCAATTTAAAAAGTTTTTAGTTAAAAAATGTAATTTCTCAATTTTTAATGTCTCTCACTAAAAATTGTTGAAAAAGATATAATTTTGCAAATCTATAAATTTGTTAATTTCTTCTTCAAATTATAGATATGAAAATAGTAGCGTGAACTTATATATTTCTTAAAATCTTTTAAATGGAATTTTTTTTAATTTTTAACAATGATTTATTTATTAAGCGTTCAAATTCAAAAAATTTGACTTTTATTTTTAAGGTTTAAATTAAAAAGAATTCGACTTTAAGTGGTTCAATTTACAGTTCGGTTTTTATAATTTTATATGAAAAAAATGTTAGCCTAAAGAGTTCAAACTTTTGTTGTAAATCTGACAAAACGCTGGACAAAAGAGCCAACCTGAATTAATAATAGAACAATACTATATTACTAATTATTTAATTTTAATTATAATTATTTATTTTATTAAATATTCATAACTAAGGATTTCCATATTTAAATCATTCATAATTTAAACAACAATTTTAGAGAAATAACAATTCTATATCATGTATGACAATTATAAACTTTTAAATTCAACCATTATTTAATAAAAACACAAAAGAAATTATAATAGAATTTAATTGTACCACTGTTCAGCTGCTAGTTTCCGTAAAAATTTTAGAATAATTAATTACTGCTACGCTTATCATTACTAAAAAAAAATATTTCCAGTGAAAATTTAGAAACAGTTTCAAGTTTCTTATTATTTTATGCTAGCAGAATACCTTTCATAATTTATTTAGTATCACAAATATTACAATGCTACTAATTAAGTTTTAACTCACTTTCCTCCTCGAACAACTGCGTTTTGTTTCAACTTAATTTCCTCATATCAAAACTTCAACAAACTAAAAACGCTGATCTATGCTACTAACTGTCCTAAGGATAGTCTGAAGAAAATCCTCCAAATAATGGAAAGAGTCCACGAGATATTTCCTGACCCTCAAAATATCTTTTCACTATATCGAGAGTCAAGAAAAATTCGCGGAATCATTAAATTCTTTGCAGGATTGTCTTGCATGTCTTGTGCCTTATCCTCAAGTCTTAGGCAGTTAAGCAAAGTTGCGACAACTTTTTTTTCGTTCTGAAGAACAAAAGAAGCAATTAAGATTTTGAATACAATCACGATGGTAAAAATTGAAAGTTAAATTCCTTATTGATGATGAAAACAATGATGATAGAACCAGATACAAACTACTGAATAGGTTCCCTTTAAGGAGGGTGTCCATCTAAAAAAATGATGGAACTGGTCCATTCCACTCATGTCGACAGATGAGCTTGGTTGTTTTCAACCCTAATTCAATCCTCACGATGGAAACATACACTAAGCCCTACATACACTCCACTAGGGACTAGGGTATTTCTTTCTGGTCATAGCGGTACCTAGCAAGAGCAGAACTGTGGGGAAGTCGTTGCCTGGCAACGAAATGAAAGGTCAGGTCTAGGGGGTTGTTGACAATTTTCGGGGCTTCATGTATTTCACACATAGGGTGACCAACTCTCTTTAAAATATTTTTGTCATCAATTGCCGCTATAGAATGAAAAAAATTCAAACACTTCCAACGTTTTGTTATCACACTGCGATTTTTAATCCTTTGCTTCTCAAATGCTGCTTTTCTAATGGTTGAAGGGTTACTCCTTTAATGATTATACAAAAAATAAAATAGGGCAAGAAACACAAAAACATTTCCCAATTGGTGTTAATTTGTGATTTAAAATAAAAATGTAAAACTTATCAATGCTCTGTAATTGCCTACAATGTTTCAGTACTTGGTTTCTTAAATGGCACTCTTCTTAATGATAAAATGGTTCTCATCAATAAATCCAATACAGAATTGAAGATAAGCTCAAAGCCTGAGGAAAGTGTTCCTTCTTAATGATATAATGGTACTCGTCTAATAATTATAAAAGAAAACCTTTTCCTACTAAGCATCAAGTTGGGCATCAAAATAAACAATTTAAATCTTCTCAAAGCTCTCTAACTATAATTACATCGAATTGCCATCAAGTGACAATTACCGCAACAATAATGATTTTTAATCTTCTTAAGTCTCTTTAATTACAACGACTTTTTCAACACTTCGCTGTATCAAATGGTGATTTTCTTAATCTTAAAGTGGTATTCACCTAATGCTAATAAAAGAAACACCTTTCCTATTTGCTATAAAGTCACAACAACAATAACAACCACTTTAAATCTTCTCAAAACTCTGCAATTACACAAATTGAACAAATAACACATTGAACAAAAACAAAAAGCTCAAGGATACACAAACATTTTCCCTGTTGCTTGAAATGGTGTTGCAGAATAAGCAATTTAAATTTTCCCTACTCCCAACAACTTTAAATTTTCTAAAAGCAGACACACGCAAATGAAACCTTCACAAAGATTTTTAAATTTAATAACACCCAGCTTCTTAATTTTTCGCTTGTCAAATGAAGCCTTCAAAAAATAATTTAAATCTTACCATCCGTCTCATACTGCAATTAGACAGAATTTTGAATTATTTAGCTTGCCAGATGATGCTCTTCTTAATAAGAAAGTGCTACTCATCTGATGCTAAAAAAAAAACTTTTCTATTTGGCGTCCAGTTGCGCTTAAAAATAAACAATTTAAATCTTCTCAACGTTTTGTAATAATGATGAATACAACCAGCATGAGAAGTTCTCATTGCAATCGGAATTTTTTTTTGAAATTTTTGCCTCTAAAAGAGAAAAGAAAAATAGTTCTTTCTTTGGACAAAAATAAAAAAGAGGAACGAAAAATGAGAAGGCAACAAACCAAATTCCCTACATTCTCTTTTTTATTTCTGCCGTCCTTTTAATTTATATTATTGTCAAACTGCAGCAAAAGAACATTTGTAAAAAATTATCATTAGCGTTTCGGCAGTTATACAATCAAAATAAAAAATAAATTAGAATAAAAATATAATAAAATTTTAGGTAGGCATGAACAGATACGCAATCACGATGCTCACACCCTGACATCCAAGAATCAAATGAAATTTCAAAAGGCAAAAAGGCATTTTTCTTCCCTCTTTTTTACTTTTGTTAAAAGAAATTTTTTTTAGAGGATACAATTTTTTCAGATTGAAATTGCAAAGTTTTATGACGTTTGTCAAAATTTGGTCGTTGGATTCTTGTCTAAAGAAAAAATTAAAATTTTACTATAACAGGTGAATCTTTAGTTTAAAAAGACAAATTTGAAAAAAAAATATCATCCCCAAAAATGAATTTTAAAGAAATGGTTAATGTGCTACGAAATGAGGTGAATTTTTACCCCCCCCCCCAACTTTGTAAACAAACATTTGAATTTGAAATAAAAAAAGGATTTCTTTTTGAAATAATGGTTAAATTTTGAACTAAATAATCAAACTTATAACTAAAAAGATAATAAACGAAAAGAAGAACAACAGATATTGAGAAAATTACTGCTTTACTTTATTTTATATAGGAAGATTTAGAAGCAGAAACATTTAATAAATTAGATTTCAAAATTATTGGAAGATTGAACAAACTATTTAAACATTCAACTCAATAAATAAAAGATAAAAGTTCATACATGAAACAAAAAATAATAATACCATTAACTTTCCTAATATTAGCATTATAAAAAATGATAATGGTTCGATTTCTACAAATTGGTTTTGCAAATCAGCCTACTCTGGTATTATACTTTCTGAAACTTAAATTCATAAAGACAGCTTAAAAATTGTAAAAAATTATCTTTTTTTAATAATTTTCCACAAAATATGAATGATAAACATATAGATAATTGATTAAAAGAACTCAAAAACACAAACTTAATTCATAATCCTAATAATATTATCAAAAAATAATTTAATCCAAAAAAACAGTATTACTATTCCTTACTATGGTAAAATTTCAGAAAATATAAAAAGACTTTTAAAAACTGATAACATTAGGAAAGTCAACTGAAATATTTCTGTGTATGTCAATTGGCACCCATCTCAATCATAAAGTGATACTCATCTAATGATCATAAAAAAACACTTTTCCCACTTGCCTTCATGACAACAGGAACAATTTTTGACTTTCTGAACGATTTGTAATTACACGGAATTTTTCAATGCTTGCTTGACAAATTGTGCGTTCTTCCACGATAAAATTATACTCATCTCCGGATTGCAAAACAAATTGAAGATAAATAAAAAGCTTTAGGATGCTTAAGCATTTTGCCTTTGGCGTCAAGTAGCCTTTCAAAATAAACAATTTAAATTTTCTCAGCGCTTTCTAAATAAAATAACACCAATCTCCTCAATTATGTGCATGTCAATTGGCACCCATCTCAATCTTAGAGTGGTACTCATCTAATGATCATAAAAAAACACTTTTCTCATTTGCCTTCAAGTGACAACAACAACTGTTGATTTTCTGAACGCTTTGTAATTACACCGAAGTTTTCAATACTTGCTTGACAAATTCTGCGTTGTTCCACGATGAAATAATACTCATCTCCGGATTGCAAAACCAATTGAAGATAAGTTAAAAGGTTTAGGACACTTTCTAAATAAAATAACACCAAATTCCTCAATTCTTTGCATGTCAATTGGCACCCATCTCGATGTTAAAGAGGTACTCATCTCACGATTATATAGCAAATTGAAGATAAGCCTAAAGTAGATCCATAAACATTTCCCCATTTCATCATACATCATAGAGATAGAGCCAAGTTATAAGTTCCCCTTCAGCAAAATAACCATTAGTCTTATTCCAAGAAACGTCAATAACTTTGTCCCTCTTCTACCTAGCCATCAATGTATTTATTACCCAAAAGTAGAAAAACTTTCGTCTCCGTATCTGGCATAAGTGGAACTGGAACTGAAACTATTCTTAGGCGAAATATACCTAAGAAGGTATCCTCGCAAAGAGTCATAATATTGTGGATAATTGGCATGCTAAGGAAGCAACCCCAACGGGCCAACGAGTAGTCCTCTTTACCCCGATTCCTACATCCCCAGAAGCATCCTTTTCCTTGGGCGGCCCCGTGATATTTTCCGACTTTACGACTCATGAACGAGAAAGTGAAACGAGACGTTTCGATCTCTTGTGCGTGGCGAAATACCTTCCACTCTCCTTGATCGTAACCCTGAACCAGCAGCAACTCGCCAACAGTTCCAATTCCAAATGCGATGGTATTCGAGCTCAATTTTCTGCTCGCGAGTCGGCTTCCCAAGTAAATGGATATGCAAGCTGGGGATTGGTGTGTAAAGAGGAGAAAATTGTAGTCTGAGTTTTATTATTTAATTGGGCTTTGGTATTCCCTGTCTTGGAAATCCAACAATTATTGTCGCCACCACACCGGATACTCAAATTTGTACATAGTTTAGCAGCTCCTCGTTTTTACCGTTTTCAATTAGGGACTCTCCATTAACTACCTTACCAATTTTAGACTATTTGACCCGGCCCCCCCCCTCCCCACCTTCTCTTGGCCCATCTTTGACTGTATTTTTTCCCTGAGAAGTAAATTAGCCCAAAATTCTCTTCAACCGTATCGAAATTAATATGAAACACTATAAATAACTGACATTTCCTAACAACAAAGGCGAATTAACAGCTCAAAAAGAGGAACTGTGAGAAGCAAAAATTAATTTTTGCCCAAGCAATTGCATTAACAGTAGAGTAGCTGAACTTTCAAAATAAGAAGGTGAAGTTTTCAAAGACTGTTAAATTTTTAAAGAGAAATTTTATTTTTCACCAACCAGGATGGCTTCTTTTACGATAAAAATGAATTTTTAAACCAATAGGATGAATCAACCTACAGGATGTATTTTGAACCAAATGGTCGAATTTATAACAGAAGTTAAAAACTCACCAAAAACAATTGAATCTTTAAGCCCAAAAATACGAATGTTTTGCAAAAAGTGGAATTTTCAACAAAAAGTTAATGTTCATCCAAGAAGATGATTTTTCGTTAGAAAAATTAATTTTCAACACAAGAACAAAATTTTTAGCCTGTTTCATTTAATAGAAAAGACGCATTTTTAAGCAAATAGTTCAATCCTTAAATAAAAGGTGAATGTTCAACAAAGCATTGAATAATCAATAATATCGAATTTTTGACAAAAAGTTCAGAGAAATGAACCTGAAATAATTAATTTTTGACAAACTAACTAGTTTCACTTTCAACCGAGTAAGTAAATTTTCCAACAACGAAATGAATGTTTTAGCAAAAAATATAAAACTTTCAACAAAATTATTGAATTTTCATCCTAATTTTAATTTCAATTTATATTTTTTAATTTTTTAAATTAATTTTAATCAAATAAGTTCATTTTCAACCAAGTAGTAAAATTTTTCAAAAAAGGTTTTTATTTTAAGCCAAATGTTTTTTTTTGTAAGCCAAATTTTTAACTTTAAAGTAAGCAGTTAATTTTTTAACAAACGAAAAATTGGTTCTAAACGAAGAATATGATAGATAATGTGTCAACTAAAAAAGATTTTAATTTTTTAGTTCAATTTTCAATATATAATTAAATCCCTGCTAAAAGAGATATATTTTAAATGCAAAAATTTGAATTATCAATAAAGAAGATTAGTTTTTTTACCAAGAAAGACGAATTTTAATCAAAGTACATGAATTTTTAAATAAGAAATACAATTTCAACAATAAATGAAAAAGTTAAATCTTCAATAAAGGGAATATTTATGAAGAAAAAGAAAACCTTGTTTAAAAGTCACATTTTCAACTACAGATAAATCCAAAACTAAAATTTTGCATTTTCCTTCTAAAAACATGCGTTTTTAACAAATAAAGATTTTTTAGTCATGAAAGAAAAAAAGTTTATGCCAATGGTTGACTTTATATAAAAAATACACAGTTTTTATGAGGCATTTGAATTTTCCACAAAAAATGTGACTTTTCAAGATAAAAGGTAATTATTTGGAGAAAAAAATTTAAGTTTCAAGAAAAAAAATTTCTACTGCTGATATGAATTTTATACCAAAAATTTCATTTTTGAATAAAGAATATTCACTTTCTACAAAAACACGAATTTAAAACAAAATACATGAATTTAAAAAAAATTTCAACGATAAATAAAAAAGGTAAATCTTCAATACAAAAAATTTTTTATTAAAGAAAAGAAAATTTTGTTTAAAAACCAAATTTTCAACTAGAGAGAAAAATCCCAAACTAAAATTTAAAAATAATTTCGAATAAACAATGTATTATCAAATACTTCAGATCTTTTAAAAATTAAAAAAAAAACTTTTGAATTAAAAAAGACGGATTTTTAATAAAAAATTGCAGTTTTACTAAAAAAAATAAGTAAAAAATCTCTACTAAACCCGACGGTTTTTTAAACGAAAAGAAAAAATTACAAAATAACGATTTAAATTTTAAAAAAAAAAGTTTATTTTCTGCCAAAATAGTTAAATTTGTATTCTAAAAAGATGCATTTACAACCGTGTCTTAATTTTCAAAATATCCTATTTTTTCCCTGACCAATTTTTCATTTTTCTCCACCATTAATTAGCTCTTTCAAAACTGGTTTTTACTCCACAAACCAAGGATTGCATTGCAGAAAAACCAAGATTGGGGGGCGTACACCTTAAGGTGGGACCTTAACCACCAGAAAATCAGTAAAATTACATTGAAAAATTTCCGCAGGTATAGGATCAGGTAGAAAACCACTTTCAGATGGACTTTTAATGGAGAAAGATTAAACTCTCAGTTAACATGGGGTTTTAGAGAATATAAATATTAATTATCGATTTTACCTTGTGTTATGACATCATGTCTATTCATTATATGCATGTATAAGTGTCTAAGAATGACCCTCATCGACCAAGAAGGCGTGGATCTCGAAACAGTGAAGGTACGTGGGTTAGAGTTCGCCAATAATAAAATTGTTATAATAGAATTAATCGAAGACTTTCAAAGAATGTTGAACAACCTAAATAAAACCATGAAGAACATCGAGAGACAATTAATCTACAAATTGAATTCGAGCAATTTATCGCCAACATTAAATCTCATCAACTCACTTTTAACAAACGGGAATTATAGTTGCATTATTGAGTTTGGGAAGTCCTGAAAGAGTACGCAGTCAATAGTCTCCTACAAGCAATAAAAATAATTTAAAATTGTTGGGGGGGGGGGGTAAGGGTTTTAGCGTAAAAAATAAACATTTTTTTGTGAATTTTTTTAAAATTATGAATTAGGCAAATTTACTCAAACCTTTTGTACATTATTAAGTATACTTTTAGCAATACTCTGTAATTTTTTCATGCGAAAATATTGAAAAACAAGCCGGTGAGAGAGCTTGCCCCAGAACGTCTTAGAAAAAAAAAACAATTTGCGGTGTTCACTATATCTCGGTCAGAAATTATCTGAAGACAAAAATCATGAAATATTAGTCTAAGTATCATCAAATCCTCCTTCCCAACGTTCTATGATTTTTTTTTAATTACAAAATTTTTGGTGGCCATCTGAAATGTAAACTGCTATTTTCCACGAAAAATTCCGTCATTTTGTGGGTTGGAAACCCCCTTAATGCACACAAAATTTTTTTAAATACACATTGGAGGGAGGTGTTTCACAAATAGCAAATATGTACCAAGTTTAAAATGAATCGGTCAAGTAGTTTTTAAATGGCAGTAAACACGGACTTTGAAAAAGTAGTTTTGAGAAAAACGCGTTTAAAAGTTTATGAGTCAGAGCTATAGTGTTAAAGGACAGGAGACTATGTAGACCATAACCCCCCCCCCCCCCCCCCCCCCCCCCCCCCCCCCCGCCGCCAAACCGCCACCGTCAATTCTACTTA
>JAAAKG020185601.1:32762-51380 GCA_010014905.2 Druon quercuslanigerum
AATCTTTGAAATCTTTGTGAAATTGTTTGAAATCTTTTAAAATTTTGGTAAAATCTGTGAAATACTTGAAATCTTTTAAAATTTGGGTACAATCTTTGACATCCTTGAAATCTTTGTGGAATATTTTGAAATCCTTATGAAATCTCCTAAATATTTGTGAAATGTTCGAAATTATTTTTCAATCTTTGAAATCTTTGTGAAATCTTTTGTATTCATTTAAAATCATTGAAATTTTTGAAAAATTTGTGAAATATTTTGTATTAATAGAAAATCAATAAAAAATTTGAAATCTTCTGAAATCTATTAAAATCTTGGTGAAATCTTTGAAATCTTTGTGAAATTGTTTGAAATCTTTTAAAATTTTGGTAAAATCTGTGAAATACTTGAAATCTTTTTAAATATTTTAAATTTTTGGTAAAATTTTTGACATCCTTGAAATCTTTGTGAAATATTTTGAAATCCTTATGAAATCTTCTAAACATTTGTGAAATCTTTCTTTAATCTTTTTTTTTTTTGTGAAATCTTTAGTGTTCATTTGAAATCATTAGAATCTTTGAAAATATCAAATTTATTAAAAAAATTTTAATTGCTTCAAATCTTTGAAATCTGGTGCTATATACCCTTTTCAAAATCTTTAAAATTCTTGAAATCTTCTGAAATCCTTATGAATTCTTTGAAATATTTTGAAATCTTCTAACACATTTTGAAATAGTTTAAAATCTTAAAAATGTTTTGTAATCTGTGAAATCTAAATTACTGTACCTTTCTTGAAATCTTTAGGAAATTTTTATAAAATCTTTTAAATATTTTTTAAATCATTTGTAGTAATTGGAAATCATGAAAATATTTCAAATCTTTTCACATATTTTAAAACCTTGGTAAAAACTTTGAAATCCTAGAAATCTCTGAAAACTTTTTGAAATATCTTGAAATCTTCTGAGATATGAAATCGTTGTGAAATCTTTTGAAATTTTAGTAAAATCTTTGAAATCCTTGAAACCTTTTTCAAATGTTTCGAAATATTTTCAAATCCTTATGAAATCTTTGAAATCTTTGTGAAATTTTTCTTTATTATTTTCTTTTGTGAAATCTCTAATCTTTGTTTGTGAAATATTTTGTCTTTTTTATTTATTTTTGTCTTTGTTTGAAATAATTGGAATCTGGGGTAATAAACTTTTTTTTGAAATCTTTAAAATTCTTAAAATCTTTCGTAATCCTTAAAAATTCTTTGAATTATTTGTGAAATCTGTCTAAAATCTTTTGTATTCATTTAAAATCAATACAATGTTCAAAATCTTTGACATCTAATGTACGTCTGCCCTTTCGAAAGAACCTAAAATTCTTAAAATCTTTCTATAGTCTTTGAAATCCGTGAACTCTTTTTGAAATGTTGAAAATCATTTTAAATCTTATAAAAGCTTTAAAATATATTGAAATCTTTAAAATTATTTTCTAACCTTTTCGAAATTTATTGCTTACTCAAACCCCGAGGGATCAACTCGGAAAAGCCATTGTATAGCCATGGTTCATTCTAATTCTAAAACTGAATTAACTTTGTAATTTTCAAGTATTAATTTTTATAAATTTTTCAGATGAATAGCACACAAAAATGTGTACTTTAACATTCCCTATTAGCGGACAATAGTACAGTTTTGATAAATAAAAAACACTTCATTAACAAGATTTCTTCTAAAATAGATGATTCTTCATATTGCAATTACTCTTTACATTTTAATAAACTAACTCTTTTAAAAATAAAACAAACATTTAAGGTTCTCGTGAAAAATTTAACGAGAATTCCAGGTTTTTAAGGTTTAAAAAAATACCAGGAGAATTAGAGGTTTACAATGTTCTCAAGGTCACTTGACACCCTACACTTATACACCATCTGCAGAAACTAAACCAACCATCTATGTTTGATGAAATCAATCAAAAGACTCGAAATTGGAACAACACTTTTGTTTTAAGACCAGTATCGAAAACATTGTGGTTTCATGTTCCACAAGAAAGAATAATTGCCCCCAGTTTTTCCTACCATTAAGTCCCTTAAGTGTTTTCCTTATATCGCCTAAACCGAGGCTCTCGAATCGAATCACGTACGACTATGTTTTTGCACTGGAACCCTTTTACAAAGGCTATCTAATTAACCAATTGCATTAGTCTGCTGGGGAAAGTAAGGACCCTGGTAAACATTGTATTATCGTCTCTGGAGAACTAGCATGCGCAGGTGTTTTACATTGAAGGATCTAGTATGCTGGTACACAATGGGAGAACATAAGTACGAGGGGGAGAAAGCCGATAAGGGAGAAAGGGGCAAAGATGAAGGGAGAGACAAATAGAATTTCCATCTAGATTCCAGAAGCTCTAGATTAAGACCTACAGTTCTTCAGACTATTTATTTGGAGTTAGTATTCCAATCAGCTTAGCTGCTGAACAGAGATTTGGTTTCTAAAGCGATTATGCGGAAACTGACCATGTGTGACCATGGTTTCAGTGATTTATTTGGCAAATCAATCGGGATGGTGTTGCCACCTGCTCAACAGGGTACTATTACCGGGATGCACATGGTCTTTTCATCACGCTAAAGGAACTCATTTGATGGTGATGAACATGGTGGTTTTAAAATGAGTCCTATAATCTAATTAGTGTGCAGAATTACTGGAAATAAAAACAAGAATCCAAAGAACAAATTTGAAAAACCACTTGAGAATCAAGTAAGGGTCAAAACTCAAAAGGAAAACCCATTATAAATGTACCTAAGGTATCCATCATAAACACATCAGAAATAGAGAAAGTAAAAGAAAAGCAAGTTTTATGAAAACTCAGTGCTAAATATAATTTATCATACTAGCACAATTCTTGTTTAATTTGTCTAAATCAGAACATCTCTTTTGTGTTTCTCTATCCTAAAATTAAAAATTCTGGCAGTCTCAACTTTATCGAAATTGTCTAAAAAGCCCATGAACAAATTTAAAATCCACTTGAGAATCAAGTTAGGGTCAAAACTCAAAAGGAAAACACATGATAAATGTACCTGAGATATCCATCATAAACACATCAGAAATAGAGACAGTGAAAGAAAAGCAAGTTTTATGAAAACTCAGTGCTAGATATAATTTATCAGACTATCATAACTCTTGTTTAATTTGTCCGAATCAGTTTTTAAATTATTATATAACTCTTTTTGTTTTCTGATATAAAAAAAAATCATGGTCAACATACATAGCGTCCCAAACGAACATCACTTTTGTGTTTCTCTATCCTAAAATTAAGAATTCTGGCAATCTCAACCTTTTCGAAATTGTCTAAAAGGCCCTTGCAAAATTTTTTGTTGTGCACGATTGGAACCCGAAAAATTTTCTTTTGATCATAATGAATCACCGTGAAAGCATTAAATGTATAGTTATTAATTGACTACTAAATCCAAGTAACAGAATGAAAAGAGCAAATTTAGAAAGAAAGATATGTAAAATAAAATTATCAATTATGTATAGCTGATTAATTTTCCTCAAAATGTTAAATTACATCAAGATTTAAGTTGAATGTTTTGCTAAAAAAATAAGTTTATTATTTACAATTTCATAATTTAAAACAATGATTTCCATGGGTTTGAAATAATTATCTGAATTGATTATTAATCAATTCTGCTAATATTTATATTTTCTATAATTAGTTTAAAGCTTATGATCAATTAAATTTTAAAAAAGGCAAAGTTAAAACTTTATATTTCTGCAATTATTCCAAAAGAAATACAAATATTTAGAATTTAAAAAATATTTAAAATTCTTTTAAATATTTGGAATATTTAAAAGGATTTCAAAAGATTTCCAAAATTGTAAAAAAAATGTGAGACATTTGAATAATTTAAAAACATATTTAGAAGTTTAAAAAATATTTTAAAACATTTAAAACAAAGTGTAGCTTTTGGATAATTTTGAAATAAATTTTAAAAAACTATTTAAGGGTTCTGAAAGGTTTTAAGATAATGCATTTTTTATTTCTCGGAAGATTTCGTATGCTTTTTGATTTAAAAAAAATAATTTTAAGAAAATGTTTTCAATTATTTTAAAAAATTAAAAAAAAATACCAGCATTTTATTCTTGTTATATTTTTAACATGGGATCTATTATAAAGGACGAAAAAAACTTGAAATTTCAAACCAAGAAAATTATTTTTTTATAAAAAAAGGACCAAAAACATTTTATTTAATATTTCAATAGACTAATAGTAATAATTTTAAGGGGGGAAAAGAAACAAATTTTCCGAAAAAAAATTATTGAAACCAATTCCACTTGTTTAAATATTTAAAAATTAATTAAACAATAATAGTATATATTCCAATAGACCAATTTTAATAATCTTAAGTAAAAAATACGAAAATATAGTGTTCAAAATATCAATTTCATGAAGAGTTGACATTTTTGGTTTTAAGGGTAGTTTTTTTTTGGATTTTGTTTTTCTCGAAAATGGTAGGTGTCTGTGAAAATTTATCATAACAAAAAATGCTTGGGACATCATTTCCCACAATTTATCTCATGGGGTTGATGTTATAGGACCGAAATTTCCAAAAGTAGGTGGCGCTGAAGTCACCAAAAAAGCGTTTTCACGCCATATGACGGCCAAAAAATGTTTTTTGAACCGCACTTTAAATGTAAAAGTTTTTTATCCCTCAAAAGGCTTAAAATTGACTTTAACTTTTTTTCTCTACAATGTACCGATGTACCTTTAAAATCAAAACAGTTCGGTTACGTCAAATTCCCCTTATCCCCACCAATGTCTATTGGGGCGGAGAAGATGAACGAGTGCGCTTTACACATGTGCCTCATGTATCTCTGTCTGTGCTTCAAAGTGTCACGTGTTACTAAGTGGAGGGGGTGTAAAATCTGAAATAACTGGGCGGTCCGGTTTGATATATCTGATCGTTGACATAACTGAGTTTTGAGTTAACTAGAAGTTGAGTGTAATTAAAAACCCATTAGAATCAGCACTTCTCTCAACTTGTAAGTTTCGCCCGAGGCATTGGACCATAACAAGGTACAATTAATTTGATATTTATTCCCCTCCGCGGAACTTTGAGACAGCGCGACGTATCGTCTCGACTTGGCGTCGCAGTCGCCCTCTTCTCTCCGGAAGCAGGAAAGAAGCGCTCGGTTGTTTTAGTGGTCGAAATAAATGGAAATAAAGATCGAAGGGCGGCACTGGGAAGTGCGGAAGAGAAACAGATCTCTCAGAGGGTGAAAAGGGGAAAGTGAGTGAGACACTGGAGAGAGGATAGGGAATTTAGGGTTGTTCCGATCGGCATTGGGCGGATAGTGGATAGCGGAAAGGATAAGTAACGTCGGCATCATGTATCACTGGAAACGATCGAACTTACCCGGTTGCTACATCCAGAGCTCCTCTAGAGTCTAGGGGCCTATTTCATAAAAATTACAAGTCTACAAGTTAGTAAGTCACTAGCTTGTAATTACAAGCACTTGTATTATCCGTTTCACAAGAGTCTTACGTCCACTTGTAATTACAAGTAATATCTACTACAAGCTACAAGCTCTTTTACAATTAACTTATAGCTCTTAACCTCTAAATGTGACTGTGCGTGTTGATGTATCCGTAATTAATTCTTTAAGAAATAACAAAGGCAAAAAAAGGGTTTTAAAAAAAACACACTTCCTAGCCTTTTCTAACCTATAAATTAAAATTTTTCTTTTAACGTTTGTAACTCTTTATCGACTTTAGAATAACCGATAATTATATCTAAACTTCAATAAGTGCTTCTTTACTTAATTCATAATACAATTTTCTCGGTCAGAAATTTCAGTTAACTTCTTTAAAATATAACTTGTATTTACTCTTACGACTTTTAACCAACCGCAAAGACGAAAAAACAAGTTACAGTTCCCTAGACTTGTACTTTTAAATTGTAACGTGTAGGTTTTATGAAATAGGACCAAGGTTGAATTAAAAAAATAACTCACACAGTCTTGTCACTGCGCATCGCAATTAGTCTGGAACCGGAAGTCCTCATGAAGCGCGCCAGGTTTGATTCGCGGTTACGTTCAATGTGTTTGGTGGTATTTAGAAATAAGAAAAAGTGTTCGAAAAAAATGTAATGGACTAAAAAAGAAGAATTTTTAACTAAAGATCTGAATTTCCAACTGAAATAAGTCACTTTTAAACAAAAAGTCAAATAGTTAAATTTTGAGTTAAAAGAATTAATATTTTCAAGCGACCAAAAAACTTTAGTAAATTAGACAAGTTTTCAAAGCAAAATTTGTGTTAAAAATCAAACTATTTGATTGAAAATGAACATATTTTGTCAAAATTATTTCTGGGACTGAAAATTTATCACTTCATTGAAAATTCGTATTTTTGATTTAAAAACAATTTTTTTAGTTGAAAATTTATCTTTCTGATCAGAATTAAACTATTTTATTAACAATTTATTTTTTAGGGGGGAAAAATTCATAAGTTTTGCTGTAAATTAATTTTTTTGTTTTAAAATTTACATACTTTTTTAATATTTCACTTAGATATCAAATTAGATAAGTTTTCAAGGAAACGTTTAAGATGAAAATTTAACTATTTGATTGAAAATGATCGGATTTTGTCAAAAGTAATTTCTCTTTAAAAAATTAATTTACGTTAAAAATTTGCGTTGTTTAGTGACAGATTCATCATTTTTGTTAAAAATTTATTAATGAGACTGAAAATTTATCACTTTATTGAAAATTCATATTTTTGATTTAAAAAAATCTTTTTAGTTGGCAATTCATCTTTCTGATTAGAATTCAGTGTACAAGATATTCCCGCAATTAAAAAGATACAATGAATTGATAAATATCATTTGCAGGTTATGTAAAAAACTTGAAAATATAAAAGTTTATTCATATGCAAGAAACTTTTCGTCGCAAGTCATCGGCAGTGTTCCCAACCCTGGGAACTATTTAAACTGCGCTTGCGTCGCGCTGACAACCCGATTGGTCACTGTTAGCGCGCAAATTTTGAATTAAATAAATATTTAGATTTAATATTTATAATAAATAATGATTAAGCAAAGCCCAAGTAGAATTTTTCTAATTCTAAAATAAAATTATTAAGTGACCGATACAAAAAATTCGATTTAATGAAATAAATAATTTTTTTTTTTGTTAAAAAGGGCTCTTAATTAAGAAAGTTAAAATCTTTCCAAATTTTATTAAATAGAGCGGAAAAAAGTTGAATTCTCTACCAAATTGTTACATTTTTAATTTTATCAAAGAAAGATTAATTTTTTTCTTAACACAGGTGAATTTTTACTAGACAACGACGCATTATTTTTTAAGTTGAGCTTTCACACAGAAAAAATTAAGTTCGTTCTTTAAAACTAACATTTCTGCTAAATCAGGTGAATTTTTAAATGTAAAAGTCTAATTTTTAAAAAACAGGTTTAATTTTTAAGCAAACAATTGCATTTTTATACAAGAAAAATAAGATTTCATCTAAAATAGAGAAATTAAAAAAAAAACTTCAAAAAAAGTTTTGAGTGCACTTTCTATCACTTTTTAACAAGATTATTGAATTTTCAAACAATATTTGAGTTTTTGTGCAAGTAAAATTATAATTCTGCTAAAACAATTGAATTTTTAAAACAAAAAAACAAATTTTCAGAAAATAGATCTATTATTGATTTTCGAAAATCTTGACAGAAGCTTCTAAGTTTATTTGAAAAAAAAAAATAATTCAGGTTAAAATTATTTATTTAACAATAGTTATTTAGAGTTTTGGATGTTTTATTCCATTTAGGGAAAGGTTACAATTCTTATTTATTCCTAATGATCAGGGCCTTCATTTTATTCTTTGAAGGATTCATTACAATTATATTTGAGTAGTGTTAATTAAAATTTAATTTATTAATTAATGATTGTTTATGACAATAATAACTGTGTTATTTTCAAATAAACTTTTGTGAATTAAATCAAACTAATCAGAAATTTATAGAATCCTTCAATGAATAAAATGAGGCCTTAATCATTAGGATTAAATAAAAATAGTAACTTTTCCCTAAGGAGAAATAAAAAACTAAACATTTAAATACACACTCCTAAATAAACAATTTTAACCTCAATTATTTTTTTCTTAAGTGTGCTTAGAAGCCTCCATCAATATTTATAGAAATTAATAATAGATATTTTCTTGTCGATTTTGTAAATCATTTTAAAGATAGACAAATTTTTGAGATTGACTGTACGCAGTGTACATCCTTAAGCCAACTGTTTCATTTTCAACCAAATGATAAAACTTATAACCAAAAAGATAATCTGCAGGAGAAATTTTTTGCCAATTTCATTGAGCTGTTACATAATTGAGGGGCCGGGTCGTATAACGGCGTAAAGAATTTTCTCGTACGAAATCATAGTCCCCTGGAAGCTTTAAAACAAATTTTGGATTAAAAATTTTTAAAGGATATGTCTGGACGTGAAATTTTATTTTGCATCTTTTTTCCTCTAGACAAAAAGTTGTAACTTTTTTAGTTTTCGAAATAAAACGAAAAAACTGACTTTTTTGAAAAAATTGATATTTATCCGTTTTTCACTTCAACTCGTGCTCAGTGCTTCAGTTTTTGAAATTTTTTGATGAAAATTTCAGGGAATGTACTTTAAGATGTCCTTCCATTAACAATATGATTGGAATTACAAATATTTGTTTTCAAAAATTATTATAAACTTATTTCTGATGCTCAGCGCGAATCGCACACTTGTAACTTCCAGCGTTTCGTTTAGCAAGGAAATTTTAAGCAGGCAATTACTTCTCGCGACAAAAATTCGGAAAAAGGTATAATAAAGTTTTTTGGAAAGTTTCAGATCAAAATATTTAATAGTTTAGGAGTAGTTATGATTTTAGTGAACGTCCGCGCTAGAGTTTTCGTGAGATATTTAACTTATTAAGCTTAAAATTTAATTTAATGTGCACGGCTAATCTGTTTTATTTTTAAAATAGATTTAAACAAAGTGTAAGAAAATTTGTGCGAAGGTTTGTTTTCAAAATGCATGTTCAAGATTGCTTACGAGTTAGGCCGAATGTCGGTGTAAACATTAGGTGTAAATTAAAGTATCCTACCTCTAGTGAGAGAACATGGCACAGCGGAGTGCATAGTAAGCTCAAAAAGTCCAGCGATGACGTTCACTAAAATCATAACTACTCCTAAACTATTAAATATTTTGATCTGAAACTTTCCAAAAAACTTCATTATACTTTTCTCTGAATTGTTATCGCGAGAAGTATTTGCCTGATCAAAATTCCCTCGATAAACGACACGCTAGAAGTTATAAGTATTCGATTCGCGCCGAGCATCAGAAAAAAATTAATAATAATTTTTGAAAACAACGATTTTGAATTTCAATTATATTGTCAATCGAAGGACATCTTAAAGCACATTCCCTGAAATTTTCATTAAAAAAATTCAAAAACTGAAGCACTGAGCACTAGTTGCAGTGAAAAACGGATTAAAATCAATTTTTTCAAAAAAGTCAGTTAATAAGATTTCACGTCCAGATGTGTCCTTCAAAAATTTTAAATCCAAAATTTGTTTTGAAGCCTCCAGGGGTCTATGATTTCGCACGAGAAAATTCTATACGCCCTAATACGATCCGGCCCCTCAATTGACGTACACTCCCTAATATACCTACACAATTTTTTGAGGGTACTTATTTAAGAATGTACACTGCGTACAATCAATCTCAAAAGTTGCGTATTTTAAAAATGATTTATAAAATCGACAAAAGAAGATCTATTATAAATTTCTGTAAATGTTGATGAAGGCTTCTAAGCACACTGTAGAAAAAAATAAGTTAGGGTAAAATTGTTTATTTAACAGTAGTTATTTAAAGGTTTAGTTTTTTCTTTCTCATTATAAAAAGATAAAATTTTTATTTAATCCTAATGATCAAGGCCTCATTTTATTCTTTGAAGGATTCTCTAAATTTCTATTTGGGTTGATTTTATTTTAAAAAATTAATTGAGAAATCATACAGTTATTATTATTATAAACAATTGTAATTTAAATTTTAATTAACACCACCCAAATAGAATTTTTGAGAATCCTTCAAAGAAAAAAGTGAGGCCTTGATCATTGAGAATAAATAAGAATTGTAACCTTTCCCTAAAGAATACGAAAAATCTAAACCTCTGAATAACTATTGTTAAATAAACAATTTTAGCCTAAATCATTTTTCTATAAAATACACTATGAAGCTTCCGTTAAGATTTCCAGAAATCAATTGTAAATCTATTTTTTTCGATTTTATAAATCATTTTAAAAATTGACGACTTTTGTGATTGATTGTACGTAGTGTGCATCCTTAAGGATGTACACTACGTACAGTCCATCTCAAAAGTTGCGTATTGTAAAAATGATTTATAAAATCGATACAAAAAGATCTATTATTAATTTCTGTAAATGCTGATGGAGGCTTCTAAGCACACATCAGAAAAAAATAAATTAAGTAAATTTGTTTATTTAACACTAGTTATTTAAAGGTTCAGTTTTTTCTTTCTCCTTAAAAAAAGTTAAAATTTTTATTCAATCCTAATTATCAAAGCCTAATTTTATTCTTCTAAGGATTCTCTAAATTTCCATTTGGGTTAATTTTATTTAAAAAAATTAATTGAGAAATCATACAGTTATTATTTTTTAAACAGTTATAGTTTAAACTTGTATTAACACCACCCAAATAGAATTGTTGAGAATACTTCAAAGAAAAAAATAAGGCCTTGATCATCAGGATTAAATAAGAATTGTAACCTTTCCCTGAAGAAAATGAAAAATCTAAACCTCTTAATAACTATTTTTAAATAAACAATTTAAGCCTGAATTATTTTTGACACCAACAAGCTTATTTTTAAATTTCCAGAAATCAGTAATAAATCTATTTTTTTCGATTTAATAAATCGTTTTAAAAATTGACGACTTTCGTGATTGATGGTACGTAGTGTACATTCTTAAGAATGTACACTACGTACAGTCAATCTCAAAACTTGCGTATTTTAAAAATGATTTATAAAATCGACAAAAAAAGATCTATTATTAGTTTCTGTAAATGTTCATGGAGGCTTCTAAGCACACTTTCGAAAAAAATAATTTAGGTTAAAATTATTTATTTAACAGTAGTTATTTAAAGGTTGAGTTTTTCCTTTCTCTTAAAAAAAAGTAACAATTTTTATTTAATCCTAATGAACAAGGTCTCATTTTATTCTTCTAAAAATTCTATAAATTTCAATTTGGGTTGATTTTATTTAAAAAAATTAATTAAAAAATCATACAATCATTATTGTCATAAACAATGATTGTGTAAACTTTTATTACCACAACCCAAATAAAATTGTAGAGAATCCTTCAAAGAAAAAAATTAGGCCTTCATCATTAGGAATAAATAAGAATTGTAACCTTTCTCTAAATAAAAAGCAAAAACTAAAACTCTGAATGAAAACTCTAAATGAATACTGTTAAATAAACAATTTTAACCGAAATTACTTTTTCTAAAGTACACCAAGAAAATTATTTAAAAATTTCCAGAAATCAGTAATAAATATATTTTTTCCATTTTATAAATCATTTTAAAAATTGGCGACTTTTGTAATTGATTGTACGCAGTGTACATCCTTAAGGATGCACACTACGTATATCCTTAAGGATGTACACTACGTACAATCAATCTCAAAAGTTGCGTATTTTTAAAATGATTTATAAAATCGAGAAAAAAAAATCTATTATTAATTTCTGTAAATGTTGATGGAGGCTTCTAAGCACACTTTAGAAAAAAATAATTTAGGTTAAAATTGTTTATTTAACACTAGTTATGTAAAAGTTTAGTTTTTTCTTTCTCCTTAAAAAAAAGTTACAATTTTTATTTAATCTTAATGATCAAGGCTTCATTTTATTCTTCTAAGGATTCTCTAACTTTCCATTTGGGTTGATTTTATTTTTAAAAATTAATTAAAAAATCATACAGTCATTATTGTCATAAACAATCAAAGTTTAAATTTTAATTACACCACCCAAATAGAGTTGAAGAGAATCCTTCACAAAAAAAATGCAGCCTTGATCATTAGGATTAAATAAGAATTGTAACCTTTCCCTAAAGAAAATGAAAAATCTAAACCTCTTAATAACTATTTTTAAATAAATAATTTAAGCCTGAATTATTTTTGACACCAACAAGCTTATTTTTAAATTTCCAGAAATCAGTAATAAATCTATTTTTTTCGATTTAATAAATCATTTTAAAAAATTGGCAACTTTTTAGATTGATTGTGCGTAGTGTACATCCTTAAGGATATACACTACGTACAATCAATCTCAAAAGTTGCGTTTTTAAAAAATGATTCATAAAGTCGACAAAAACAGATCTATTATTAATTTATGTAAATGCTGATGGAGACTTAAAAGCACACTTTAGAAAAAAATAATTAGGGTTAAAATTGTTTATTTAACACTAGTTATGTAAAAGTTTAGTTTTTTCATTCTCCTTAAAAAAAAGTTACAATTTTTATTTAATCTTAATGATCAAGGCCTCATTTTATTCTTCTAAGGATTCTCTAAATTTCCATTTGGGTTGATTTTATTTAAAAAAAATAATTGATGAATCAAACAATTATTATTTTTATAAACAATTATAGAGTAACGTTTTATTAACACCATCCAAATAAAATTGTAGAGAATCCTTCAAAGAAAAAAATTAGGCCTTCATCATTAGGAATAAATAAGAATTGCAAGCTTTTTCTAAAGAAAATAAAATATCTTAAACTCTAAATAACTATTGTATATAAACAATTTTAACCTAAATTATTTTTTCTGATGTGTGCGAAGAAGCCTCCATCAACATTTGCAAAAATTTAAAATAGATATTTTTGTTTGTCGATTTTATAAATCATTTTAAAAATACGCAACTTTTGAGATTGATTGTAAATCCTTAAGGATGTACACAACGTACAATCAATCACAAAAGTCGCCAATTTTTAAAATGATTTATTAAATAAAAAAAAATAGATTTATTACGGATTTCTGGAAATCTTAACGGAAGCTTCTTAGCTTATTTTATAAAAAATAATTCAGGTTAAACTTGTTTATTTAACAATAGTTATTAATAGTTTTAGGTTTTTAATTTTCTTTAGGAAATGGTTACAATTCTTATTTATTCCTAATAATCAAGGCCTTATTTTTTTCTTTAAAGAATACTCTACAATTGTATTTGCGTGGTGTTAATTAAACTTTAAACTATAATTGTTTATAACAACATTAATAACTGTATGATTTTTCAAATAATTTTTTCAAAATAAAATCAACCCAAATAGAAATTTAGAGAATCTTTCGAAGAATAAAATGAGGCCTTGATCATTAGGATTAAATAAAAATTTTAACTTTTTATAATGAGAAAGAAAAAACTAAACCTTTAAATAACTACTGTTAAATAAACAATTTTACCATAAATTATTTTTTTCTAAAGTATGCTTAGAAGCCTCCATCAACATTTACAGAAATTAAAATAATTCATCTTTTTTTGTCGATTTTATGAATTATTTCAAAGATAGGAAAGTTTTGAGATTGATTGTACGTAGTGTACTTCCTTAAATAAATACCCTCAAAATTTTTTTTGGTATATTAGGGACTGTACCTAAATTATGTAACAGCTCAATGAAATTAGCAAAAAAAATTTCTTCTGAAGATTATCTTTTTGGTTATAAGTTTTATCATTTGGTTGAAAATGAAATAGTTGGCTTAAGGATGTACCCTGCCTACAGTCAATCTCAAAATTTGTCTATCTTAAAAATGATTTATAAAATCGACAAGAAAATATCTATTATTAATTTCTGTAAATATTGATGGAGGCTTCCAAGCACCCTTTAGAAAAAAATAGTTGAGGTTAAAATTGTTTATTTAAGTTTATTTAAAATGCAATTGTTTGCTTGAAAATTCAACCTGTTTTGAAAATTAGACTTTTTCACTTTAAAATTTACCTGATTTAGCATAAAGTCGTTTTCTATTAAAAATTCACCGGTTTTAATAAAAATTTAATCTTTCTTCGATAAAATTTTCATTTTATCGAAGAAAGATTAAATTTTTATTAAAACCGGTATTTGGTAGAGAATTCAACTTTTTTTGTTATATTTACATAATTTTTGGTTCAAAAAATTTGTCTTTTTGCATTAAAAATTCGGTTTTTTCGTTAAAATTTATTTTTTTTAGAAAATTCATATTTTGTTCTTCAAAAGTCAACTAAAATATTTTGTTGAATAAAAATCCAACTGTATTTTTTAATTTTTATTATTTATTATTTGGTTTCAAGGATTTGGTTAATTCGCTTTGTTAAGAAATAATTTTTTTATTCCTAAAAATTCATAATTTGATTCAAAAATTCATCTCTTCGGTAAAAATTTTAACTATTTTATTGCAAACTAATCTTCTTTAATTAATAATTTAACTACTCGGGTAAAAGTTAAACTACATAGTTAAAAATTTAATTTTTGGTCGAAGGCTTATATTTTTTTTGCAAAATTTCACTAATTTAAATAACAAAATTTAAATAAAATAAAATTTAAATTAAAATAAAATTAAAATAATGTTTGAAAAATGCATCCAAAGTAATTTTCTAATCCTACATTAGAAATTTGGACCAACGGATCAAAAAATAAGTCTTTTTCTGAAAATTCGATGATTTTAATAGAAAATTAGTTAAATATTTAATTATTTTAGTTGAAAATTCATTTCCTGTTGAGAAATAATTTTTAAACTAAAATTTAATTTTTTAACATACAAATTTATCTGCCTAAATTTTGTTTGACAATTAATTTTTTCAAATTTAAAATGCATGTATTTGATTAAATAGAGTTATATTTTCACCTGAACCTCATTTATTCCCTTTTAAATAAAATGAATACTTTGAAAAAGAATTTTTTAGGAATATGTACCTTTTTCCGTTCTATTTAATAAAATCTGAAAATATTTCAACTTTTATAATTAAGAGCCATTTCGACAAATCCAAATGATTTATTTCTCTAAACTCAGCATTCATAACCTCTTTTTCATTAAAATCGAATTTTTGTATCGGTCAATCAATAATCTTATTTTAGTATTAGAAAAATTCTATTTGGGTATTTCTTAATCAATATTTATTATAAATATTAAATCTGAATGTTTATTGAATTCAAAATTTGCGCGCTAACAGTGACCAATCGGGTTGTCGGCGCGACGCAAGCGCAGTTGAAATAGTTCCCAGGGTTGGGAATACTGCCGATGAAAATAAATGAGGCCTTGATCATTAGGATTAAATAAGAATTTTAACCTTTCCCTAAAGAAAATGAAAAATCTAAAACTCTAAATAACTATTGTTAAATAAACAATGTTTACCTTTACTATTTTTTATAAAATACACTAAGAAGCTTCCGTTAAGATTTCCAGAAATCAATAATAAATCTATTTTTTTGATTTTATAAATCATTTTAAAATATTCGGCGACTTTTGTGATTGATTGTACGTAGTGTAAATCCTTAAGAGATGTCGAACTTTTGGCACGACAACTACATTCAGTGTTCAAATCCTTTTATCGAAATGCATGGCTTCAAATCTGAAAGAGTGAGTCCAACATTAGGAGAATTTTGTCTGATTCCACACAAGATTTAATCGGCTTATCTTTCAGTGAATATTTCGCCCCTTTTCCATGATGTACAGTCCTCAGTTTCCCGATTAAGGTTGTCTCATCAAGTGGGCGTGAAAGAAGCCTTGGCCACGCATTCATCTCAACATCGTTTATCAACGTTTGTGTGTCGGTCCTCCCCTAAAAATCATAAATAATTCGACCCTTTTGATGCATAGTTAATTTCTGCGTATGGGGGGGATTAAGGGTGATACTTTCACTTGGGGAGAGGAGCATAATTGGCATCCAGGTCACCAATACCGTATTCATAGCGCCCTCAAATATTCATGTCAAATTTCATTTTTAAAAAATAACACTTAATTGCTATTTAGGAATTGAATAATTCTACTTTCAATACAGTATTAGAAATTATCAGAGATTGATAATATCAGATTCAAGGTCATTTGAAGGTTAAACTGCAAAAAATCTTATTAAAAAATTCCGCAAAATACATACATAGGTTTTTGGGTTTGCTGATTTCAAATCCGAGATCCATTGACCTCCGTCATATCATATTCAAGGTCATTTGAAGGTTAAACTTCAAAAAATCCAGAAAAATACATACATAGGTTTTTAGGGTCGCCGATTTTGAATCCAAAATCAGTTGACCTCCATCACATCATATTCCAGAATGATACACATATAAACCCCCGATTCGGATTTAGTGTTCCCAAAAACTTATATGTATATTTTTCTGGATCTTTCTAATCATATGTTTTAGTTTGACCTTTTAATCACCTTGAGTCTGATGTGATAGAGGTCAATGGACCTCGGATTTGAAATCAGTGGCCCGAAAACCTATCTATGCATTTTTCTGGATTTAACATCTGGAGGTTCTTAAGGAACCTTAGGGAACATATCCTTATCAAGACACTCGCGCTTCGCGGGCTCTCGATATTTAATTTAAAAATCATGTACATTAGATACAATTTTGTTCATTAACATGACGTTATCATTTATTCTTTATTTTTCACTAATCTTAATTCGCAGCTATCCTGAGAAATGTATTATTTCAAAAAGTGGCCAATAAAAAATGTGTAGATCTTTTTTGAGTGCACAATTTTTGTCCAATCATAATTTGTCGTATCTTGCATAGTTTGCCCGTAAAATGGAATTTTTAATTTTTCATTATTTTTTGTGCAATAAAAATGTAAATTGTTGATTTTTAAAAAAAACTCAAAAAGTTGTTAATGACAATCTTGTAGGGTGTGCAAAGGAACCCATTTTTCTCGTATTGACTTTTTTTCGTATCTTGCGATGTTTCGCTGATAATGCTAATTTTCGTTTCTTTTTTTTTGGATTTTGAAATTGCTATAGGTCTGAAAATTTTTTATTGTTGTTAATGTTAATTTTTACGAATAAAACAAAAACTACACGTCCAATAAAAAAGTGATTTTTTGGCTGCACAATTTTTTTAACATCTTTCTTTGTGTCTTATATAGTTTGACCGCAAAATGGAATATTTTATTTTTTACTATTTTTTCTGCAATAAAAATTTAAATTTTCCATTTTTTGAAGAAGTTTAAAAATTTATTATGATAATTTTGTAGGGCTTTCAAAAGCCAACGTTTTTCCCCTCTTTAATTTTTTTTATATCCTGCGTTGCTTGGCTTAAAATGTTCATTTTCGTTTGTTTTTTTGGATTTTAAAACTGCTATAACTCCGGTAATTAAAATATAAACTATGATACTTTTTTTTGTTGGGAAATTACCTTTTTAGTTTAAAAATTCAAATATTTGTTAAAAAGCTATATTTTATGGTATAAACTACTTTTCTTTAATAAATTAATAAATTTGACATTTTTTATTTGGATTTTATGTTAAAAGTGTAACCAGATTAAAAGATTGATTGAATGAAAATTGTCGTGATTGTTAAGAGTGTGACTGAAGTGTGTGGTACTGCACTTGTAGGAAGTTTGTTTGGAGATGCGTAGTTGACTATAACTATTTGGTTAAAAGTCTTCCTTTTTTATTAGAAATTCGTCTTTTGGTACTTAAAACTCAATTTTTTTCGTAGAAAGTTATTTCTTGTCAAAAAATTTATATATAAATCTTGAAAAGTCTACTAGAATTTTTTCGTGGAAACTCATCCATTGTTTTAAAAATTTATCTTTTTGATTAAAAAATTCATCTTTTTAAGATTGATCTTTTTTTGATTGAAATTCGTCTTCTTGGCTGGAAAGGTTCAACAATTTAAATTAAGTTTTATTTGTTTTTGGAGTGAAAAATTTTCGTTTGGTAAAAATTCGCAGACTTCCTTTCAAAATAATTTTTTTTATTCTTTTTTTTTATTTTCTTGTTAGGAATTTATCTTCTTAGATCAAAAATAAAACTATTATATTCAAAATTAAATTACTTTGTTGCAAATTCAAGCATTTTGTTAGAAAGATATCTGTCGTAGTAGAAAATACTTTTTTTTGTTTAAAATAAATGAATTCGATAATATTCTAGATATCTTTTTGATTGAAAAAATCATCTGTTTTCGCAGAAATGTGATTTTTTAAACGAACATTCCACTTTTTTAATAAGAATTAATTTTCTTTATATTTTTAGTTGAAAATTCGCCTCTTTTATTGAAATTTTACTATTTTTCAGTTGAAAATGCTTATTTTTGGGTGAAAAAAAATTAACCTGGTTTGAAATTTCATTTTGGTTCTGCAAAAATTATATTTTTGTTTAAAAATTCAATTTTCATAGAGAAAATTCATCTTTCGGCTTGAAGGTATAACAATTTTAATAAAATTATATGACTTTTTTAAGTGAAAAATTTTTATTTGTTTAAAATTTGTCTTTTTGGGTTTGAAATTTCTTTTTTTTGCAAATAAATTTGATCTTTTTGATTGAAATATAAACTATGATACTTTTTTTATTAGAAAATTACCTTTTTAGTTTGAAAATTCAAATATTTTTTAAAAAGCTATCTTTTATGGTATAATATACTTTTTTTTTAACAA
>JAAAKG020185602.1:0-25343 GCA_010014905.2 Druon quercuslanigerum
GTTGCCATTAAATAAAAAATGACACAACGATATAAACAAAAGAAAACATCCTTACGTAATATGTGAACGATCCCTTAGTCAGGTAGGATGAAAGTTTTTATACATTTTTGTCTTAACTAGAAGAGGCCATTATATTTCTAAGATTTGTATCGAGCTGTAAAAAAGGGGAAAATTTGGTTTTGAATGTTCCATGAATTGGAAGAAGGCTAATTTTATATTTATTATATTTGTATTTAGTTGTAAAGGAGAAACTTTTGTTTTAAGATGTATTATGAATTGAAAGGTTAATTTTTTATTTAAACATTTTTATTGATTTAGAACGCAGGAAAATTTTATTTAATTGGAAGAGGCATCTTTTTGTTTTTAGCATTTTTATTAAATTGAAAGGCGAAACATTTGATTTTCAATTTTTTATCTGAATTATAGGAAGGCAATTTTTAACTTTTTGATTGAGTTGAAAGGGACAATTCTTCTGACTTGAAAAAGGGGGGATATCTTTCATTTTAAAGATTTTTATCGAGATGGAAGGGAGGAAATTTTGGTTACTAATTGTTTTTCTGAATTAGAAGAGATCTATTTTTTCAAATATTTTAATTAAGCGAATTTGTGGAAAATGAAGTATTTTTAATATTCAGCTTTTTTAAGGATTCGAATTCGTGTTTTTCAATGAACTCGAAAAACTTTTGGGAACCGGGAAATTACCTGAAATATTTTTCCTCAATTACAACGGCCACCCAGTACTAGTTATTATTTCTTTGGAATTTAAAAAAAGACTGATTCAGTCAAATAATAAATATTTTTTTAAACGGTACTGGAGGTAGCAAATTCATAATAAAATTAGCTATGTGAATCAATACCTCTGACAGTTTCCCTCATCTGTTCTAAATCTTCGTTATTAGAATCGACCTCATCGGATAAATCCACATCCGGTAAGCCATCCGGATTGGATTCCAATATCTTCTGCGCTATCACCTGAGACCTTCTCTTGAGTTCCCGATTCTGTCTGTACCACTGAAATAACGGAAGCGGAGAATGTAAATTTGCAGGGCGTACGCGTTACAGAATTAAAATGATATCAGTATTATTCGGAAAGTAATCCGTTTAAAGCGCGGAAGTACTTATAAGTATAGAAGTGATTATATTTGCCCTACTTGAGATGCTTGCTGCATCGCCTTATGCATTGCTCCTGTCTCGACGTCATATTGCCTCTTAAGCTGCTCATACTCTTTGCAGACCGCCTCGGAAACTGTCGAAGGAAATACGTTATTTGCATGATAAACAGGACTTTCTTTTATCATTGATAGCAGCCACGACATGATCAGATCTTAAATAGAAAAGCTTCAATATCTTTGACATCTTTGGTTATTTATTCGCTCATTGCAATATGTATGTCTTTTTGTTTTGTTTTTTTACAGTTTCTCAACCATTTGTCTGTAAGTTGCAAATTTTAAAGAACTTGCGTTCACATATTACGTAAAATTAAAAAGCGGGAAGGGGGTTCTAGATTCGTTACGGTCTGTTATGTGGGTGGTGGGAGAATATTTTTTACTCAAGTACGTAACATTTTTAATTACCTAACAAAAGCGATGTTACTAAATATCTGGAAAATATCAAACACATTGCTTTTATATTTTCAAAATATAAGAAAAATTAAGTTATGGGAAAACCTTATTTTGAACAATTCGAAAAAAAATTTAGAAGCTTTTTAATAATTTTGAAATATTTTCAGATTAAATTTTCTAAAAGATTTCTCGGAAAATTTTTAAATGATTTAGGTTTCATTTTCAAATAATAATTTTAAGTTTTAATGATTTTAAAATGTGTGGAACATAAATGTTTAAAAAATTATCGGATAAAAATCAATCTTGCAGGACGTCAACAGAATGAAAAAAATATTCGGTAAAATTTCAAATGATTTTTGTTCTTAATGAATGTTAAGAGAAAAAAAAAATTACAAAACCTTTAAAATCATTTCTTAAAATTTTGAAACAGGGTGCAAAAGAATGTAAAGCAAAGTTTTGCCATAACACATAACTTTAGAACAAATTTAATTAAGTCTAAGAGATACTTAGAAGTTTCGAAATAATTCAAAAATAATAAAAACTTATAAGATATTTTTGGAATTTTATAAGGTTTTAAGAAAATAAGAAATATTCTTTGGGTTTCATGGAAAAATTAAAATGATTTTTTTGGAAAAATTAATTTCAGGAGAATATTTTTAAAAAATCAAACGCTTCAAAAGATTTCTAAAATTGGCCAAGGAGAATCTGAAAGATTTTAAGTTTTTTTTCAAATTTGCCAAATTAACAACAACATTTCATAAAAAATTTAAATAATTTTAAAATATTAGAAGATTTTAAAATATTGAAAGGATTAAAAAAAGAATTTTCTTAAGATTTAGGGGAAAATTTGTTATGATTTTATATTTTGAAATATTAATTTTAAGAGTAAATTGAAAAAGATTTCCAAACATTTTAAAAGATTTTCTTTCATTTCAGAAAAGAGTAGAAGATTTTAAAGCAAAAATTTTTCGATTTGATAAGATTAAAAAATAAGGAAATAAAATCGAAGAAATTCAAGAAATATTTAGAAGATTTGGAGAGATTGAAAAAGAATTTTAAACTCTAAAAGATTTTTAAAAATGCAGATTTTTTCAAAAGATTTCAAACAAGAAATTTAGAAATTTTGAAGCTTTTAAGTCGATTTTTTTAACATTTAGAATGATATTTCAAAATTTTTTGAAAAATTCGAGTCAGCTGAAATTATTTGAAGGAATTCTAGAGGTTTTGAATAGATTTAAAATATTTTATAACTTTTATAACTTATTTTATAAAATGTATCAAATATTTTTTATTTCTTTCAAGCTTCTGGAAGTCCTAAATATCTCTTAAAAAGGCTAACATTTTTTCTAGTATTTTTTAAAATCCAGTAAAATAAATTTTCTTAAATCTTCTAGAATCTGTTTTGACATATTTGAAATATTCAAAAAAAATTACAATTTTCTCAAGAGTCTTATAAAGTTTATATAAGTTAACAAGTGAACTGATAATACATCTTTTCTTGTAAGCAATTTCAAGAAACATTTTTTTATTTAAAAAACGTCTATTATGTTTTTAAACATAATACAAAAAATATTACGCAACTGCGGTGAGCGTGCGTCCGAAAGAAATGTTACGGTCTGTTATCTGGGGGGGAGGTATAAAATGACGTTACGTAATATGTGAACGCTCCCTTACTTTGTATTTATTTCACATTAATATTTCAGCTGTCCAACGGAAAAACCTAGTGATATTTTTTATAGAGTTTATTTTCTCATTCGAGTATGCCTGAAAATATTTACAATGGCAAATGTCACTTACTAGGTTTTTGAGTAGGAAAGCAGGCTTATACTCATTTATCTCCAAATTATTTACTTTTCTCCACAGTTTAGGAACATCAAGTGTACCAATTTTTAAATTAATTTGAATATTTATGAATAAATTACAGGGATGACAGTCCTTTCGCTTTTTACCTAATCGCTTTTTTTCATTTTCCCCTTTTTCTCCCTTAAATTTAACAAATCCCTTGAAACACCTAAAATCGAGAATTTCTCCCCTTTTTTACAAGGCTTTAATTAATTTTTGAAGAATCATAAGCAGAAACAATTATGTAGATTTAAAAAACATCGACGACTGCGAAGAAAATGCTAACGATTTAATCAAGAAACTAAACTCGAAAAATGAATCAACTCTTTAGTTACAAAGTAAGACAATCTTTATAGAGACTTCACAGGCAAAAATACTCTAAAAACGGGGGAAACAAAGAGGTTTTTCACGAAAGAGGGGAATAAAATCTTTTTAATAAAATGAATATTTGAAGGGTGGCAGTGTTACAGTCTACGAAAATAGTTAAATTTTCAACCAAAAAAGACAAACTTGCCACAAAATTAAAATTAATTAAATTAAATTAAATTTTCACCAAAGAGATGAATTTTCAACTAAAATGATGTATTGTCAACAATAAAAAATTAATTTTTAACAAAGTAGTTCAACTGTTAACCAAGTTTTCAAATTTGAACAAAAAATATGAATTTTAAACGATGACATGAATTCCGAAGGAAAAATGTAATATGTAGTTTATATTTTACTCATAAAAATATATTGATCTCATTTTTCTTAAATAGAAGCATTTTTGTTTTCCAATACGAAAAAGAAATTTGAAATCATATTTATAACAAGACTTAAAATTCTTGAAATTAAGTTCTGTTTTCTAGAATATTTAGTTGCATTTAATATTATCAGGACATTTAATGGTTGGAATACATAAAAAAAGGAATTCCTTAATCCACTGAACAAAATTTCTATTTAATTATTAATGATTAAAATCTAGATTAAATAGTTTTACATACATTTTAATCATTATAGTTGAAACTACGTACAAAAATACATTTATAAAAAGAAACTTAGAAATTTCCGAAAGTGAATAAAATCATCATTATTAAAATATTAAAAATTAATATCAATGCCAAAGGTTTTTATAAGTTTCTGAAAGCAATTATAATTATAATAATTGAAAATTTTAGGTTTCTAATTTGAAAAGTTAAAAAATTAAAATGATATCTAATTACCCTTTTCGATTTGAGAACTTTGTAATTTTCAACATTTCTACAAGATGTTAGTATTAGTCACACTATGGAATGACACTCCGGATGCAGAGAAAATATTATATATACAGGGAATTCCAGTTGTTCTTTCTTAGGTCGATATTATATAATATACGATAAAAAGAAAAGATACTTTAAACTAAAGTGTCAAGTTTCGTTCAATTAAACTTTTTTCTAACATTTCTTTTATTTTCAAAATCATAACAAATAAGTTTGGAGATTTTCTTTATTGTTAATTTACTTAAGTTATTAAACTGCTTATATTGATTTCTCCCTTACATTTGTCACACATACTAAATCCATTATTAAAATCGATTAAGATGTCAAATCTCACCTGTACGTAATTTTTGGAGTTCTTGTTCCTTATCTTGCATTTGTGCTTGAAAATTGCTATTCTGTCTCTGCAATTGTTGAAACTTCTTTTCCAGCTCAGCATTTTCTTTATTCACTGAAACATATTAAAGAAAAATTTCAAAAGAGGAAAGAAAGGTTACTAACTATGCACTCAAAAGTTGTATCTTCAAGATAATAACTGATTATTTAATTAATTAATAGCTTAATTAATAATTTAATTCAACAGATAATGCATGAAATCGGATAAAAATATCTACATAAAATAATTTAAATTTCAGTAAACTCGACTCTTGATTCTTGGAGCTAGTGACTCATCTTATTTGCATAATGTTATACACGTGGATTGATGCCAGAAGGGCGTAACTGGTTTTTAAAAATGCAGTAGATACATTTCTGTGGTTACAATCATGAGATGAGTGTCAAGCATACTAAAATTTATTCTTTTACATTGACACAGTTTTTCAGGAAGGACCACCTTGGCGTTTTATTTGTTCCTTTTTTTATAGAAAATCTCAGGCTTAGATAAAATTTATTAGCACTTGAAGAATTTAGGTTCTGGGAATGCACAGTGGCCACTGATCTGACAACCAGAAATTTCTTGAGACCCTGAAAAATCCGGAAATAGTTACGCATTTTTATAATTCGGGAATTTTTCGTAATCGGGAATTTTTTAATTTTCTTCAAGAAACGCTTTTAATTGTTTTAAAAGTCACCAATGGGGATTAGTTGCAATATTTCTAATGTTTTATTAAGTTAAAAATTCATAATCCTGTTCATTTTGAAGGTCGGCAAATAAAAAAAAACTCACTAACGGATATCGATATTAAGTTTCAAACTTCCTAGACCGACTCCATTTCAGCTCACAGGTAGACAAAGCCGTAGAATCTCTTGATTACAAAATATGTTGTTTTTTTAGAAGAAATCAGACGACACATAATTTATGCCATTTAAGAAACAAACATTTTACGTAAGTATTTGCATTTTGAAGTTTGATAAAAAAATACTGATTTTTTCTTTAAACCTTAATCACTTTTTACTTAATAGAGACATTAAAAAAATTTTCTATATGTTGATAAGTTTCATTGTCCTCTTTTGAAATTTGTTTGAACATTTTAAAATGATTCAAAATTAAAAAAAAAAAAAGCGTCGTTCCTTTTTTAAATATAAAGAACCTATTTTTACCAAATTCGCACATTGTATTGTTTACTATTTGGTAAATTTGAACTTCTATAAAGATGACATTACTTGAGTTTTATGCGATTTTGCTAATTTAAAAAAGTTCTAAAAAACATAACTCTTACTTTTTTACAATATAAAAAATAAAAATTCTCGCGATAACAACTATGGTTTGACCTGCATATAACTTATAAAATGTCTTTTTTATAAAAGCGCGAATTTCAAAAAAATTAATAAAGATAAAGAAAGTTAATTTAAAGAAATAAGACATTTTTATTTTATTTATTCAATATATTTTAAAAAACAGTGATTATATAAACAAGACATTTTTTAAGTGTTATAAAGGCCAAACCATTTTTGTGGCAACGATAATTTATATTTAATCGAGTTTCCTATACTTGAAGTATATCTGTTTCATTTAAAATGCATTCGGTGCCATGATTCACTCATTATTCTATTTTAGATTTACGTTTGCAAAAATATATTGTATTTGCCCAGATTTTCTCTTTTGGACCTAATTCAGATATTCGAATGTTCTTTTTCAGTTTCTGTCAAGAATGTTTCTGCAAAAAACGAACAATTACATTGTTTCTTAATTTTTTTTTGAACTTGTCTTGTTATAAGAGTTGTTCCTAATTTTTTCGGAAAATTTTAAAATACAGGGACTAACGAGTTTAATTTAAAAACTACCGATTTTTAAAAAAATAGTTTCTTTTTTCTTCTAAACAAACGTCAAACTATAAATAATCTAAATATCTCTAAATAAATTATTTTTTCACAAAGGAAAAGAATAACTTTACGATCTGAAATGTAGAACTTGCCTGATTTGAAACGGATCCGGTCAAATAATTGAATTTCTTCAAACAATTTTTCTCCCAGTTTATTTTAAGCAAAAAATGTGTCCAGATTTATTTTATTAAATATATGCGATAAAAATTATTTGAGTTAGAACATTGTTTTGATAAAAAGATTAAGAAAATAAGAAAATTCATTGTATTAACTTGCGCTTATCATAAACTATTTTTTGACAGACTGGAAAAATGCTTTGATGGCACAGTGGGCCAGAAACTACTAAAATGGGTCAAATTTCGATTTTTCGTCGAATTTATATGAATCTTGGTATATGGGTGTTTTGGGGTCGCTGACTTGGAATTTGACGACAAAAAATTACAAGTTCAAAGTGGCAGATTCAATATGAGAGCCAAAATTGTTAACATTTTTCACATATTTGTCTGAAACTTCGTAAAGAGAATTTTTGGGTCACTTATTTCGAATTTAACGTAAAAAGTTACCAAATTTGAAATGGCCAAAAATTCCCGGTTTTTTCCTGGTTCGCAAATATTTCTCATGGTTAAAAAAATTTAAAAAATGGAACACTAAAGTTAAAAAAAATTTCCTTTTAAAGTAATACAAACTGAGAAGCAAATTAAAGCATTTAAAATAGAACTCTTGAATTTTAAACTGTTCAAATTGAAGTTTAAAAGTTCTTTAATTCCAAAATTTTTTATTCAAATGCTTAATAGTTTACACGTATAAAATGGAAGCTACTAACATTTTTCAACTAAACAATTTTAAATTAAATGCAATTAAATTGCCACAGTAAAAGTATTTTTACTTTCATAAATTGTAAGGTTCAAATATTCAGATTCAGTTCCAAAAATGTAAATCCACGTTAAAATTTGCAATGCTTTAAACTGAAGAATCAATCAATGAATGTAAAAATTTTCAAAATTATACCATTTTAAGCAATTTTACGCTAGAAACATTAAAAATGGAACGATTACATTTTTTTTATAAACTGAGAACACTTCTTAAATTGAAAGAGAAATTATTTTTATTTTAAATAGTTTAAAAATCCTTAAAATGCTTCGAAATTTTACTTCGAAATTTTAAACAGCTACCTGTTGTTGTACATTTTTTGATATTTAAAATTATTTTTGAATTTTTTCAGATCTTCTAAACATCTTTTAAAATGATTCTAACTTTTTCTGTATTTTTTTTAATCCTGCCAAATTAAATAAATGTTCTTCATAACTTCCTGTCGTATCTATTTAAATATTCTGTTTCAAAAAAAAAAAATCAAAATAAATAACCATTTTCAATTTTCCTAGAAAATGTCTTGTATTCTTCTGAAGCCTTTCAAAGTTCTTAAAATACTTTTAAATTTTTTGTACGTATCTATCAAAATCTATATTTTGTTTTAAATTAGGCCATGGGCTATTCGCACCGAAATTTTGATACGAATAGCTGAGACTTGACGGTACACGTAGGAGCTTCTCTTAAATTATTTGAAATAATTTCGAGTTTTAAAATCATTTTGAATTATTTCGAAACTTTTAAATATCTCCTTAACTTACTCGATTTTTTCTATAAATAATTGTTATTTATGCATCAAAATTCAAGACTTAAAATTAAACTTTTTTAAATACAAAAATTAAAACTGTAACGTTGAAGGTTTAGTTTTTTTGTTTAGTTTTGCATATTCAACTTATAATTACTGATTTTAAATGAACAGATAGATATTTCGAAATTTTGAGTAATTTTTCTTTTTCCTAATTCAAAATTTTCGAATTAAATGGTTTCAAAATGGAATATTTTAGACTGAAATTTTTGAAATGTAATGAAAGCTATTTATTATACCTAAAAACAGTTCATAAAGTTACGTTTGGGTGTTTATATTTGTACAAATAATCAGACTTTTCAATTATTGAAAAAGTTTAATTTGTTACGTTAAATTCAAATTCAATCTATTCAATTGTTTAAGACTTTAAAACTGCATTTTAAAAATCGTTAAATTAAAATCTAAGCTTAAAAATTCAAATCGAAAATGGAATATTTTTAAAATGAAAGATTTTCGAACTACTCATGTTAAGCTGAACTATACCATATTTGAAAAAGATAATAATTTAACTAATTATTTAAAAACCAGTTAAAATTCCCGGTCAAAAATAAATTCACTGTCATTTTCCCTGTTTTTGTGTGGATAAAAGCGGTGACTCTAGCACGATTCAGATCCTGCTTAAAACAAGAATCTGCTTGATTCAATGATTCGTCATTAAGTAATTGGTGAAACTATGATTGGCCAGCTAGTTATTGTTGATTGAAAAACTTATATAAGGAAATACATTTTCATTATCACATATCTGTAAGTTGACCACGTATGAACTGTGACTAACATAAGCATGCGACATTGCTACTTCAATCTGCATATGAGAATGAATCATTGTAATGGCCAAGGCGACTGCAGCAGCTTTGTAACCATGAACTATAATTCTGAACTGTGCCCTTTGCATTACTAATGTGACTTACGCGTATGGAGGTCAAAATAGCCAGAATTAACACTTTACATTCTGAATTCCCGATCGTCTGAACAAAGATTTATGATAGAAGAATCCACATGTCGAGCCAAACATTTTTTAACTTTTAATACAGCGTTAGTATAAACCAGACTTACTATTAATAAATAATCAGGATGGCCGTAAAATTTAATTTTCCAAATTTCCTGAATTATATCTGAATTTTCTAGGATTAATTTTGGATTTTAGCTGGCCATTAATATTAAAAGACGAATATTCTAATCCAATCACCAAACAAAGACTAAAAATGACAGTAATTTTTTGTTGAATTTAAAAGAATTTAAATGATTTTTGGAATGCACTGCTTTTAGTAAAATTCAAGGGAATTTTCAAAAGTGTAAGTGAAGTGAGAAAAATTAGTTAATATTCATAAAAATGCAGATTAAAGAAGAAAAAGAAAACAAGTGAATTGAAAACAATTTAAATATATGAAAAGGTTCATTGAATTCAGTAAAGTATGCAAAAAGTTTAGAAAAGTACAAAGGAAGCCCAAAAAATTTAATGAAATGCCTAGGAATTCAAGCGAAGTTTAAATCGATTCAAGATGAATCAACCCAACTTTTTTTTAATCCATTGATCTGAGTAGAATTATGTGAATTTGATAGAATTAAAGTGAATGAAAAAATTCAATAGAATCCAAAGCAATTCACATAAATTATAAAAAATATTTTTAAATATCCTCAAATCTTTGAAAGCCTACGAAATCCTTCACATTTCGTTTTGATATATTTATATACGATATTTCTTCAAATCCTGGAAAATTGATTAAAATACCTTGAAATTGTTTAAAGTCTCTTAAAAACACTGAAATCACCCGAAATCTTATAAACCCCCTTGAAACCTTTAAAAATATTTTGATATCTTATAGGCCCGGTAAGATCGTCCAATACCTTTTGAAATCCCTTTAAATTTTACAAAGTTCTTGAAAACTCCTTAAAATTAAAAAAAATCCTAAAATATTAAAAATCCTTTGGAATCCCTTGAAATCTTTGTGTACTCTTATCAATTCCTTGGCATTTTTAAAAATACCCTAAAATCTTTAAACTTATTTAAAATCCCTTCAAATTATTGAAATCAATTGAAAATTCATTGGGTTCTTTTAAAAACTTCCTAAAATCTTTCTGTTTACTAATTGAATTTTGTAAATACCTTGAAAACATTTGAAATTTTAAAATCCTACGCAATTCCTCTATTCTTGTGAATAAATTCTTTGAAATCCTGGAAAATTGATTAAAATAGCTTGAAACCTTTTGAAATTCCTTAAAAATCATGGAAATCCCTTGAAATCTCTCAAAATCCCTTGAAATTAAAAAAAATATATATATATATAATAACCCTTTACATCAATGAAATCTGTTAAAAATTCCCCCCAAAAAATTTTTAACTCTTTGAAGCTTTTTGAAATTCCTTTAAAAGATGTAAAACTCTTGAACATTCCTTGAAATTAAAAATAATATATTTTAAATATATTTAAATTCCTAGAAACGTTTTAAAGGTCTTAAAAATTTCTTTGAACTTTAAAAAATATACTAAAATCTTAAAAACTCTTTGAAATCCCTTGAAAATTTCTTGGAATCTTTTAAAATATCCTAAAATCTTGAAACTCTTTGGAAATACCTTGAGATATTTTTAAATCTTTGAGATCCTTCGAAATCCCTCAAATCTTGTGAATAAATTTGTTCAAATCCCATGATATTTTCTGAATTCTTGGATTCTTGGAAATGCCTTGGAATTTTTTTAAATACCTTAAAATGTTGCAAATCCTTCAAATTTTTTTCGAAGTTTATTGGAATTGTTTGAAATCCCTTGAAACTTTTCAAACCTCTTGAAAATTGCTTCAATGATTTGAAAATACCCTAAAATTTTTCAAATGCTTTGCAGTACATTCAAAGTATTGAAAACTAGTCAAAATTCCTTCGGATCTTTTAAAATATCCTAACACATAAAATATCCTAAAACCTTTCAAATACCTGTTCAAATTACCAAAATCTATCAAAAATTCTTAGAATTTTTTAAAATCCCAGTACATCTTTCAAATGAAAGAGAAGAGACTAAAGTGACCTTTTCATTTTAAAAAGTGCTTATAGTAATTTTATCTTGAAAAGTAACTAAAAATGACTATGTACGAGCCTCTTTATTGTTGACAGTTACTTAAACTGCTTCTTACCGAAATTTCCTAACTTTTTCAAACTTTCTTAAAATCTCGGACTTTTTCCTGACCAATAAAATTCATTTCCAAATTTAGATTGAAAATATTTACCAGATTCGCTTTTTTGAAGCAAAAGTTTCCGCCGCTTTTCCGAGTCCTCGTATTTACTTTTCCACTTGCTTTCCATAAAACTGTTGCTTCTGTTCAAGTTGGGACTATTCGGACAATTCAATCTTGGACTGTGTGGACTATTTAATTTTGGACTGAGTGGACTATTTACTTTTGGACTGAGTGGACTATTTACTTTTGGACTGAGTGGACTATTTACTCTTGACGTATATTCCACTTTTCTCGCAGGAGACAATCTTCCCTCGGGACTTCTCAATTCAACATTTGAAAGATTGATATTGTTCCGAATTTTCTGACCACCTGCTGATGCATCCAATTTTTCAAAAGCTGCTCTTTGGGCTGCAACCGATATGGTCTTTCCAGCCGTTTTTTCCATAGAACCTCTTCGAGGAGGCAATCTATCATGCAGCTTCATCGTGCTTGAGATTTTTGGAACCGGAATGTGAGAGTGATTCATTGTCGTGGAACTTCTTGGGGATTCCGCCCGCAGGATGATGTTCAGCTCAGCTTTGTTCATCGTATCTGAAACCATTCCATTTCAAATATTTTCATTTTTGCAAACCAGAAAAAATTTAAGGACGGTAACATTTAGTTACAACTTTATATTTTTGAAATCTCCTAACTATCTTCAAGACTAATAAAAAATTAACCCATTCATTTATTTTTCAAGCTTTGAGAATAAGCTTTTTTTTCAGTTTGTGGAAATTTCATTTCACTGTAACAACAAAATTCGGCAGAGATTCTGATTGAATAGACGAGAGTAACTTTTATCGATTACTTCCCGGGGTCGAAGAACCATAATCTAAAGCAAATATTTTACACGTCTATATTTATGACTAAGAGACGTACAGGCTCATATATTTAAGCACAGATTTTATAGTCTTATTTTAGATATAGAAAAAATTTTAAAGACTTCACAATTGATTGATATGAATGGGGAGTATTTTATTATACCGACACAAATTTAATAGATGAAATTTCGTAGAGATATTTTTTATTTATTTTTTATTTATTTAAAGTTTTTGAACTCGTGAAATCTATTCAATCTTCTACATCAAATGTTGACCCTTCGGTGTTGAAAACTCGTGAATATAAGGATGTTATATTGCTGATAAGTTGGGTACAACTTTGAAAACAGTCTTGTAATGATTAGGGGGTTGAGAAATACAAACCTTTCCACCCAAGCGCACTTGCCTCGAAGGGTTAATAACTTGGTGAGCCCTCTAAAAATAAATTTATCAAGCGCGCCCCCCTAGCTAGACTGTGTTCGAAATAGCTACTCTGTCAAAACGTTGAATAATCTTGACACCATATGTTCTCAAAAATTCGACCAATTTGTAGAAACAAATAATGAACCCCCAAAATATCTCTAAATTATTCAAACCTACAAATTTGTTCAATTTCTTACAATCCGAAATCAAGATATTTAAAAATCTCTATTTCAATGTCAATTATAATCTTTGATCATACATTTCTCAGTTTAAATAAACTATAAATAAACTATTTTTTATAATCGGTTTTTATTTGCAAGCTCGTCAGAAGGAAAGATTCAAATACACAGTCTAATGAAAATGAAAATACAAAAAATAGGGTTGCCACAGAATAATCTACTTGAAAAAAAGTGCAAAGTGACTAGTTTAAGCTAAGAAGTGACTAAAAATAATTCTGATGTGAAAAACCAAGGTGATAATTACTAGAATCAATTTTACAAATAATGTTCGAAAAATTATGATTTATTTTATTATAAGCTGAATAAATCATAGACAGCTGTATTTAGTAAAAATATTCCAATTTTCACAAAATAAAAGGGTTTTTTAAACAAAAAGTTTAATTTTCAACGAAGCAGATTAATTTGTTACTAAAAAATACGAACTTTCCAACCAAATAGGTGAATTATCGACTAAAAAAACTTTTAACCAAAATTGGAACAGTTAAATTTTCAACTCAAATAATGGATCTTTAACCGTAAGATGAATATTCAAAAAAATAGCTGAATGCTCAACCAAAACAGATTATTAATTTTCAAATAAGCAGTTGCAGTTTTAATAAGAAAAGTTGATTTTTTAATTAAATAGATGAATTTTCCAAAGAATAGTTATATTTTCAAACAAATATATTAATTTTCTACCGAAAATTACGAATTTTTAAACAAATAGTTGAAGTTGCAATCAATTTTGAACCAAAAACATTTATTTTCAACTGAAGAGATCAATTTGCTACCTAAAAGGACGAAACTTCGACAAAAGACTTGAATTTTCAAAGCAAGAAAGATTATTTCTCGACGTAAAATGTAATAGCTCATATTTAACACAAAAAGACGATTATTTAACAAAATAGTTTAATTCTTGACCAAAAAATATTATTAATTTTCAGCTAAGCACATAAATTTAGAGTTCAAAAAATTAATTTACAATAAAAAAAAAGAATTTTCAAATAATAGACATCAATTGTCAATCGAACAGTTGATTTTTTTAAATAAAAGAGATAAATTTTCATCAAAAAAATTAATTTTCGAACAAGATAGGCCTAATTTTAAACTATAAGGAGTTAATATTTCACAAAAAAAGATGAATATTCAACAAACTAGTTACGAATTGTCAACTGATAGTTGACATTTTTCTAGAAAAGAAATATTTTTTAACAAGAAAGTTAATTTTCGACCAAAAAAATAGATTAATTTTTAACTATAAATAATTCTTAACCAAAACAGATTATTAATTTTCAAACAAGAATATAAATTTCCAGTTGAAAAATTTAATTTTCAATTTAAAACAGTTAAACAGTTAAATTTTTGTTAGAAACGAGACGAATTTTTAATGAAAAACAATTAATTTTCGACCAAAAGATATTAATTTCAAAAAATTGTTTTGTGAAACTCAACAGTCGAATGATTGACCAAAAATGTGAGTTTTAACTCTGAAAATATAAATTTTCAATAAAAGAGATTAATTTTCTACCGAAAGAGATGAATTTTTAACGAAAAGGTTGAGTTTCCGGGCTCAAAAGTTATAGAAAAACTTGGACTTTTAATCAAGAAAAAATAAATGTTTCGCAAAAAAGATAAATTATGAACCAAATAGCTGAATTTGCCATCCAAAAAGACGAATGTTAAAAAAATAGTAGAATTGTTTACCATAAAATATAAATGGTTAACAAATTAGTTAAATTTTCAAAAAAACAATTGAATTTTCAACCAAATAATAACATTTTTAAAGAAAAAAGATGAATTCTGAGAAAATTTTATTAGTCAACTTTTCAACCAAAAATAATTAGCTTTCAAACAAAAATAGTTGGATTCTCTTCGTGGGTCCTATTAATTCAGTTTACATTTAAGCAAAGCCTATAAAAGGGGAATGTTTCTTAAAAATATGGGGGAAAAGAGGAGTTCTTTAATAAAGGGCACGAGAGAGCAATAGAGAAAAGATCGTGAAGCCGGATATAGAATAGCATTTTCATACCATAGAATTTCTATAGATTAATTAAATTTTCTTCTTTTCTCGATAAAATCTAAAATAAGATGGATTAAAATGATTGTGACTGTGACTTTTTCTCCAAAAAAGGGACTTTTTTTTTAATGTGACTAAAAAGTGAATTTGAATCAACAAAGTGACTAAAAGTGACTTAATTGATTATCTCGCAGAAAACTAGAAATAGACACAATATAATGTTTAATTGAAAAATAAATTTTATTTTTAAGATTATGTGGGTTTTTATGACAATGAATTATGATTGCATTGTTTACCTTCTCTGCGATCCTTAAATAACAAAATCCTTCGACCTCGTTAGTCTCGATACCACCCACGTTTGAAAAACTAGTTTTCAATTTAAAGCTGCACCACTTTACAAAACATCTATCACATTTTTAAATACAAATCTTATTACATTTTGAAAATTATTTAAATCTAGTGATTTTTAAGTTATTTAGGGATTGTGCGCACTTGTCTCACAAGAAGTAGCAATCACTTTCAACACAATTTCAAAGATTGTAGAGTTTACATGTGGTGCGAAAGGCTTCGACCGTGTCCGTGGTAAGCCTCAGTAAGACTGTTCAAGACAGTCACTGTCAGGTTTGCTGTAATTTCACGTTATCTTAAACGTTCCAATCCCATGAGGGATACCCGAGAATGCGTGCTGTTTCTTGAGCAGTTCAGCGCAGGCCGCTATGACTGTACGTTAGCCACAGGGCCGCCTTAATTTTAAATTTTAAAAACTATAAAAATTGACTTTCTAAAAAAATTAAACCTCAGGGATAAGGCAGAGTCCAGGGTGTACACGCATTCTTTCCCGTATTTTTCAAATATATATATACGATAATTTAAAAGTACACTTGTTCCTTTTACATTTACAAACTATTTTTTAAATTAACTATAATAAAGTGCGATTTTCTGCCTGTTGAAGATTCTTTAGTGTAAATTTGAATAACGATTGTGACTATAGCAACTATTTTAGACATATTATAACAATTATTGTTCGCATAGGCAAAAATTCAAGCAAGAATTACAAGATTTACAACTGATTTTAATGACATTTTCCGACTGAACAACCCAGAAATTAGCTTTTAACATTTCCGCAAATTTAAGTGCAGTTTTTTTAAATTTTTGATATTTTTGTTTGATATACATTCCATACAATATTTAAATTATGTCAAGGTTTATAAAAATGTAAACAAACCTCTCTCTCTCTCTCTCTTTTCTTCAGAACCAAAATAAGACTGTAGAATGGTATTTTTTTATTTAAAAATTCATAGATTAAAATTATTTTTTATTAAAATTGCTTTATCCCTCCGGATTTAATTTGAAGATGTTCGTAGGTCTTTTAGTTTTACTTCGTACACTAAAAATTTTTTAAAGAAGACTGCTTTTAGTACTTAGACAATTTCAAACAACAGGCGTTTGAAATTAAAAAATTTTTAATTAAAGATTTTTAAAATATTGTCATTTAAAATTAACAACATTGGCATCCATGAAAAAATAAAAATTATGAAAGTAAGCGTTTTTCCAAACATGTTTTACTGATTAGAATTAATCTTTTTTTTTTTTAATATTTAACTCGTTTTAAACCTTTTTCGAACTCTTATTGTTTAAAAATGTCATAATATGGATTTTTAAGTAGTTTATGTTTTTAATATAAGATAATAAAAATCTAGGGACGTCAACGCGTGTTTTGCACGAGGAATTTTATTTGACGGTGTTTTTAGAGTAAATTAATGTAATTTATTTTCATGTAATGTCAAATGGTTTCCACATATTTCAATAGATTTTTACAATTTCCAAAAATGTCAAGGTATTTAAGTTATTTTAAAAAATTCCAAATAATTTTAATATATATTATTTCAAAAAAAATTTGAACCCTAAATATTAAAAAGTGAGTGAATGTGGGGTTTTTAAATCATTTATATTTTTAATATTAGAAAATAAAAAACCAGGGGTATAAACGCCCGTTTTGAATACGGTTATTTTATTTGGACCGTATTGTTTTAGATCAACTTATTTAATAAATTTAATTTATATCCAATGGGTTTTGCGATTTCAAGGGATTTTAGCGAATTTCTAGAGAATTTTTAAAAATAAAATTAGTCTTATTTAAAGTTTTTTTGTTGTTGAGATTTTAGGTTATTTCAAATGATTGCAAAAAATTTCAAGAGATTTCGTTTACATTTCCTTTAGGCCGCGTAATATTTACAAACTTATCATTATGAATTTTTAAGTAATTTAAAAAAAATTTAATATAATATATAACTAATAATATTTTCGGGACTCAAACCTGAACTATTTTTAATTTGAAAGCATTAAAGATTGTTGCTTCCAATTTTAATTCAAACATTGAAATATATCTAAGGATGAAATAAGGCTTGAACATAAATGTTTAATTATATGTACTTATGAGTATCATTATTTAATTATTAATGAAGCATTTTTACAAGAGAAAATATTCTTAATTATGAGAACGATTTAAAACGTATACAAATGATTTATTCAACAAATCTTATGTTTTCTCGGGCTTTTTATATTATTGTGAATGGATTTTCAAAGACCTAGGTTAAGCTCCTATATTAATATTTTACGAATACGTTTAATATTCTGTCACAAAAAATGAATCTTCAACAAAATGCATGCATTTTGAACAAAATACAGAGTAGTCAGATTTTAAGTTAAAAAAATTAATTAAAAAAATATATTTGTCAACAAAATAGTTAAATTTTCAACCAACTAAATGAATTTTCAACTATACGCGATGATCAATTTGCAATAATAAAAAATTAATTTCAAACGAAATAGCTTAATTTTCAAGTATTAAGATTAATTTTCTACCAAAAAAGACGATTTTTCCAGTAAAAATATCAGTTTTTAAGTAAAAATGGAATAGTTAAATTTTTAGAAAGAAATATGAATTTTTAAACCAAAAGACGTGATTTTAGTCAAACAAAGATTATTCAGTCGAAAAGGAATGTTTAATCAATAAATATTAATTTTCAACAAAAAAATTTAATATGCGACCAAATCGTTGAATTTTCAGTCCAAAAAGAGAAGTTTTCAAACGAAAATATTGAATTTTTGTTTTTAACAAAATTGTTGAATTTTGAACAAACTAATAAAATTGTACGTGCATCCTCTAATTTTACACGTTATACAATCAGAAATTGTGAACAAAATTTAGGCCAGCACAATAAAAATCGCAAATGTTCGTTTTCGGGCATATAAAAATCAGGATATAGCACAAAAAATCAGGAAAACAGGACAGCTGATAAATTACTGTCTGGTCACCTTATTTATTATTTATTTTTTGTAGGCAATCCTTGATATTCAGACTCACGCCAAAATGAATATTCAGTAAGAGGTCTTATCTTGATCAGTGAACTAATACCATCTGTTTTGATCCAAATTTTATGACACAAAGTACCTTTGTCTTTCTTATGAGTACCAGGTCAGCTTGACCCGGCTCTGAGTAAGAGTACATACTTAATCGTTCACTGGGAGAATGTTCAATTTATGTGGTTTAGCCTTCAGAAAAGTTCTCAACGAATTATACTAGCTGATCAGTTCTTATTCCACAACCCACACTTGTACATTTTATAAATCTAGACCGCACAAATATGAATGCCTTTGACGTGTCGCAAATTTGATTCATAATTTTTTTCTTTATTCATATAATAGATATATATTTGCAAGACTTTTCAGAGTTACAGGGACGATTCGAGAATGTACCATCTATCCTTGAATTTTACTTGGATGGATAGAGTTCTCGCAATTGTTTTCAATGCATTGTGATTTTAGTTCCCATTGAGTGGGTCGAGATAGGGGGGGGGGGGGGGGGTTGAGGAGGCGAAGAACAACTGCTGAGTCTATAACAGTGATGGGATGTAACTAGTTACATTACTTATATTTACATTCTCACAATTCAAATTGTGGCTGCTAGTTTTAGAAAGTTTGTAAAATGAAATACTTCTCCACCCTGGAATTTAAAATTTTGTAAAATTTATAAAAACAATTTTAGAAAGAAAAATAATTTTAAAGCTTAATATTCTTTTTTTTGTTTGTTTGAAAATTAATTTTTTTTTAATTCACTTGAAGTCACTTGAATTCACTTGAAATCATTTGAAGTCCTGAATGTTGGCCGTCGCGCTGATGGTTCACGAGCCCCAGATTCAATAAATGCACGAGACAAAACGTAATAAATCAACTTTTTAAGAATATAAACTATTTTATCCAATTTTCTTTAACTAGTCACTCATGTAGGAAGTTTGAAATATATTTAAAGCAATAATTAATGTCAAAAAATGTTTAATGCTTGAGTTATGGACGTAAATTCGAGTATTCTTTTGGCGAAAAGTTCAAATCGAGATTCTGATACTTCCAATTAAATAATGATAATAATATTTATTGTTAAAAATTAAAATAGCAATAGTTACATAGAATTCAACTTTAATAATCACAATTAATATTAATATTATTACTTTATATGAAACATCGATTTGAACTTCCTGCCATAAATCGAAGCGAATTTACGTTCATAACTCAAGCGTTTTACCTTTTTCGGTAGTAAGCATTAATTTAAAGAACATTTAAAACTTTCTAGATTAATGTCTCGTGAAGCATATTTGATCAAATAGCTTTTAATTGGAGAAAATGGAATTTGTACATTGTTCGCCATGTATTTTTTTTATTCAGGCCTCGTGAACAATCTGCGCTCCTATCAGCTGTCGGGCGTCGGGCATAGTCAAATCTCAAATGCTTTTATTCCGTGTATTCTGGGCAATGAGTCCGGGGACTGTTTTAAGCCTGCTAAAAATTTTGGATTCAGAAATTGGTCCGAATTACAAAAAGTTAGAAATTTGTCTGATTATGTCCGGAATCTGTCCGGTCCCTGAAATTCAACTCCGGAAAGAGTCCGACTTGATCCGAAATTAGTGTGAAATTCCAAACCATAAATGATTATTGTTCAACTAAACACAGAAAATATTCCGGTGCTTGGGCTTCCTCCTTACACTCCAGGATATGCATTGAGACTTAAGTTAAGCAGCCCCAATTGCTTATATTATCTTAAAAATGGCATTGAACTGGTTGGAGAGAGTGCTGGGCAGAATTTGTCTGTTACGCCTGCAGAACCTGGCAAATTTGGGTTCTGCTGTTCCAAAATTTAACTGGGTTTTACAGATAAAAAATCTTATAGCGTTGTGTGGAAAAGATGACCTGTGGTCAGGATTGGACTTGCCGTCCCTACAGGCACGCAGAGACAATTTTGACCAAATTTGAAGCTCACCTCCGGGGGGTCACGAGTACCTGACTAATGGTACTCTTTTCAAGTTTGTCAGAGTTCTCGCGCAGGTGTGTCTCATGGGTGCCGTAAGAGGGAGATTTTCTGTTTCGTAATCTGGGAGTGGAAGAGACTTCCTCATTTACTCCATTACTCGTAGAATGCCCGATGTACAGAGATGTTCAAACATCGTTTTTTGGGCCCACGATGGGCCTTACAGCCTCTGGTGCCTTCTGAATAGCGCTCCTAAGCTCTCCAGATAAAAAATAACTTTGTCGCTTTACAATTTATCTACTTGAAGTTTTAAAGATCAGAAACCTTATTGTATCTTCCTAGCTTAATAAGTCTATAACTGTAAAGCTAATTAACTAGACGCTCATATTTCACTTTATTTGCACAGGTCTTAGAACCTAAGCAAATATCGCAGCAGATTATCCTGTTCTCATGCTGTTGTTAAATAAATAAAATACATAATAATCCGAAATCCGTCCGGTCTAAAACATCGAATCCGTAAATAGTCCGATTATATCCGATTTTAATTCGCAGATTTAAGTTATAATTCCATTATATTAAAGTGAAAATGGAAAATCGTCCGCTTAAATCCGAAATCCCTCTGGCCAAAAGCAACTACTCCAGAAATAGTCCGGTTCTACCCGCAATTAATCCGCAGGATTGAGTTGTCATTCGGTGAAATCGAAATGAAAACGGAAAATCGTCTGGCTAAAAATATCGAATCCAGAAACAGCCCGATTCTATCCTAAATTAATCCACACGTTAAAATTACAATTCGTTGAACTTAAAGTGAAAAAGAAAAAATAGTCAGCTTGAATCCAAAATCCGTCTGGTCTAAAACATCGAATCTGTAAATAGTCCGATTACATCCGAAATTAATCCGCAGATTTAAGTTATAATTCGATGATATTAAAGCGAAAAAGGGAAAATCGTCCGCTTAAATCCGAAATCTCTCCTGTAAAAACGACTCCGGAAATAGTCCGGTTCTATCCGCCATTAATCCGCAGGTTTAAGATATAAGGAAGGGATATTGAAGTGAAAACGGAAAATCATTCGCTTTAGTCCGAAATCCATCCGGTCAAAAACAACGACTCCGGGAAAGTCCGGTTCTCTGCACAATAATTAATCCGTATTATTGACTTTTCATCAGTGAAATTAAAATGAAAACGGAAAATTGTCTGCTTGTATACGAAATCCGTCCGGTTAAAAAGACCGACTCCAGAAAAAGTCCGGTTCTCCCCGCAATTATTCCGTAGGATTGAGTTTCAATCGGTGAAATTAAAGTGACAACGGTAAATCGTCTGCTCGTATCCAACATCCTTCCGGTCTAAAACATCGAATTCGAAAATAATGCGATTCCATCTGGAATTAATCCGCAGGTTTAAGTTGTAATTCGGTGATATTCAAGTGGAAACGGAAAATCGTCAGCTTGAATCTGAAATTCATCCAGGCAAAAACATCGAACCCGGAAACAGTCCGATTCTATCCAAAATTTATCGCATCCGTCAGGCCGCACAAAACAAGGACATGGCCGGGCACAATCAGGATCAATCCAATCCGTCAGACCGTACAAAATACGGAATCAACCGGATCTATCCCGGACTGATCGAATCCGTCAGACCGTACAATTTTCGGATTCTACCGGATGATATTTGGATTTCTTTCCGCGCTCCTTTAGCCGGACAAATTTCAGACACGCCCGGATAGAATCCGGATGACAAAAACTGGATCACTTTTTGCACAATTCCGGACATATTTCCGAATCCGGGATTTGTCAGAAATTTGTACGGAATTTTTAGCAGGGAAGCGTAAAGCCAAATATATTTAAGTTTCTTTTGAGACTGTTTTGAAACATCAATAATTATTTATTGATAAAGTGCAACGGCTTAAGTGGATTAATGATGGTAAGGAATAAATGAAAATTCGAAAATTCGATTCTAAATCAGGAAATTTCTTGAAGTGTGGCTTTAGCAAGTTAGGAACGTTTTCTGAGTAAATAGCGAATATCTTGCTAAATAAAAAGATACCACGTAAAATTAATGAAATTTCGTAAAATCTCCTGAAATCAGTAAATTGTGCGAAAATTTCTTGATATCTATTGAAATCTAAAGGAATCACCCGTGAATTCACAGGAAATTTGAACTCACAAGAAATTACGTGAAACTTCCAGAAATTTCTGGAGTCATTTGAATTCACATGAAGTCACGCAATGTCACTTGAATTTTTATGAAGTCATTTGAAGTCACGTGAAGTCACTTAAATTCACTTGAATTCTCCTGAAGTCACTTGAATATTCCTGATGTCACTCGAAATCTCCTGAAGTCAGTAAAATCTCTTTAGTTGAAAATCCAACTATTTCTGATTAATAATTCCTATCTTTTTGGGGGGTAATAATTTAATTATTTGATTAAAAATTTAATTCTTTTGTTCAAAATTCAACAATTTTGTTAGAAACTCATTCTATTCGGTTTAAAATTTAACTATTTGTTAAAAATTCAAATTGTTCTTAAAAATTCATATTTTTAAGTTGAAAATTCATTCTTGGGTTGAAAATTCAATGACACTTTTTTAAACTCTTCTTTCTTGGATGAACATTAAATTTCTTACTCATAATTTCACTATTTTATATAAAATTCGTATTTTCTTTTTTGATGAAAATTAATTGTCTTTAACAGAAGAGACTACTATTCCATTTTTGTTATAAAGTTTATGTTTGTGTTAAAGATACAAGTATTCGGTTCAAAATCTCTCTTTTTCAGTTGAAAATCCATGCATTTTGTTGAAGATTCGTGTTTTTAGATACAAAATTTCTCTTTTTGGTTGAAAATTCAGCTACTAGGTTAAAAGTTGAGTTATTTTGTTCAAAAATTCTTTTTTTATTAAAGATCGATCACTTTAGTTAAAAATTCATTTTTTTCGTTCAAAATCTAACTATATTGTTGATTCTTCGTTTGTTTCTTAAACATTAATCTTTTAACCGAAAATGTAACTCTTCTATTTTTGGTCGAAAATTTATATTTTTTAGATATAAATACAACTGTTTGGGTAAAGAATTTTTACCTTGGTTTTTATTGATTAAAAATTCCAATCTTTTTTGGTTTTGATATACCAATTATTACATTTTTCGTTAATAATTGATCTTTTTATCTAGAAATTAAATAACTTTTTTGTAAGTTAGAACTCCTCTGTTAACAATTACTTTTCTATGGTTAATGATTCATCATTTTAGTTAAAAAAGTTATGTTTTTTTTTTTTTGAAATGCCAATTATTACTTTTTTCGTCGATAATTTATCTTTCTTTCTTTTGTTACAAATACATTCTTTCGGTTACTGGTTACTGTTTTGTTGAAAATTCGTTTTTTTTGTTAACTATGAATTTTTTAACTGAAAAGTTAACTAGGAAGTTATAAATGTTCGAGAAGTGAACCCTAAAATCCCAATATTCCAAAACATATCTTTGTTTTAAAAATATTACGTCGTTCATGAATACCCTATGACTTTCAATGAAAAAGAAGAACAACTGCCACTCTATAAAGATGAATGAAATCGTGTAAAATTCATTTTTAATCCTCAAAAGTGGATCATTTTGATATGAAGTTGATAATAAAGCGATAACGATAACTAGTTATCTTTTTCGGGGTGTAACGGCAACAATAACTAGTTCCTTTTAAAAATTAACTAATCCATCACTGATCTATAAATAATTGGACAATAATATGGAAATAAAAAAGAAAAGAGTATAGAAAAAAAATGTAAATTAAATCAAGTCTGACCCTACCTGTCTGTGAGCGTTTTTGTGCCACTGATGATTAATCCATGTGTTTTAAAAACAATATTACTACGTTTTAGATTCAATATTCTGTTGCAAAACAAATAATTTGTGAATTGATGAGATAGTGCATACATAATTAATTACCGTGAAAAATAAATAGATAGCGTCATCGATGCAGCCAACGCGGTTGAGAAAAAATTACTCTTGGTAGAAGACAATGTTATAGAATGCGCATTCTGTGATTACCTGATATAACATGTTTGTCCCATTCGACACATATTTGATAATATGACTGACTACCTTCTACACATTGAGTCATCGTTTCTGAATAACCATTCCTGGATTTACTGATAAATTTCAATGAAACTCAGTATTCACATCCGTAATAAGTCACTAGACGCGCAGTCGGAAAAGAAATCACAAATTTTCTATTCAAAGAAAAGATAATCTTGAAACTTGTTTCTGTTTAGATAATAAATTTGAATTTTTAAACAAAGAATTATGCTTGCAGTATTAAGATTTATTCAAGTATTCAAAGAATAACAGACGAATTCCATTTTAAATTAGGAAAAATTCCAAGAAAAATCTCTGTCATTGTGTCAAAATGATTTGGTATTTGGATAAATCATTCTATGGTAAAAATAAAGGAACGCGTATTTCAAACAGTTGATTCAACATTTTTTTTTAATTTTGTAATAATTTGAAGATTACCTATGAATTCTCAACAATGGACAGAAAATTTGTTTTCAAAATGCAGTATTTCCGAAAGAGTGCAGGTATTCGGCAATTTCTTTTTGAAGGTGAAAATTCTAGGTCTATCAATTGACCCACAAACTTTTTAAAAAATTTAAATGACAAAACAGCGGCCGCTTTTCTAAAATGTTTGAAAGTCAATTTTTTTAATTCTTAGTTTTTAAATACTGTATTGGGGGGGGGGGGGGGGGGGGGGGGGACGGACCTCCATTTTCTCCAAATTAACAAATATTATTTAAAAAAAAA
>JAAAKG020185613.1:0-25342 GCA_010014905.2 Druon quercuslanigerum
CCGTACCGAGGGAAGCCATTTTTTAGGGGGTGGCTTGCTAACTTGAGCCTCAAGTTAGCAAGCCATGCCATTTTTTTTAAAAATAATTAACGGCAAATTCTGGGAATTCCACGGCAATTAAACGGCAATTAAACGGCAATTTTTGGGCCAGTCAAAAATTATTTTCCGAATAGTTGGCTTGCTAACTTGATATACGTGGAAAAGATAAACGGAAGCCTTACATTATTTTTAGGATCATTCACAGGGGTTTCTTCCAGCCCCCACAAGGCATTGGAACAGGGGTAGGGGTGCGACCTTACATTATTTCTGTGACCAGTCACAGGGGTGCCTTCCCGCCCGCCCCCCTTCCCTAGAACAATTACAGGAGCGCCTTTCTGCCACCAACGAGGCGTTAGAAAAGGGGTAAGGTTCTCACCTTACATTATTTTTGTGATAAATCACAGCGGTTCCTTCCTGCCCCACGAGGTGTTAAAAAGGGGCAAGAGTGCGACCTTAAATTATTTCTGTGACCAGACACAAGTCATTGGAAAAGGGGAAAGAAGCATTTCATTATTTCTGTGACCAATCACAGGGCTGCCTTCCCGCCCGCAACGAGACGTTATTTCTGTGACCAGTCACAAGTCGTTGGAAAATAGGAAAGAAGCATTTCATTATTTTGGTGACAAATCACAGGGCTGCCTTCCCGCCCGCAAAGAGACGTTGGAAAAGGGATAAGGGTGTTTAAATTATTTTGTGACCAATCACAGCGGTTTCTTCCCACCCCACGACATGTTGGAAAAGGGGTAAGGGTGCGATCTTACATTATTTCTGTGACCAGTCGAAAGGGTGCTTTCCCGCCACACGAAAAGTTGGAAAAGGGGTAGGGGTGTAACTTTACATTATTTCTGTGACCAATAACAAGGACGCCTTCCAGACCCCACGAGTAGCCGGAATTTGATGTATCTCTAATTTCCTCGGAAACTATCACTTGTAGAAACAAATTAATTGGAAAAAATGTGTATTTTAATCCGATCTACAACTTTTGTCTGTAATATTTTTTGAAATTTTGCATATTACCTCAGATAAACGCAAAAAACCATGGTTTTAAAAGTTTTTTTATGGTTTCACCTTGAAAATAAAATTTCCGCCAATTTTCACTATCATATTCGTAATCAGCGCCTCAAAATACATAAGTATCAGGAATTTAACCAAAATCGGAGGTTCTGCCTTTTCGGGAATACACCCACGATTTTAAAGTAATGCAATTATTTTCTATATTATAAAACTATAATTTCATTGAAAACTATTTTTCATATACATATAATATTACAATTATTAAATTGAAATAAATTGATTTTTTAACCCTAATAATAAAGGTATGCAGCAATAGTTCGACAGAAGAAAATGAGCATTTATTTAATTATTTTATTCTGTAACACTACTTTAGCACACATATATCGAAAGTACCAAAAAATCGAATTTTGAAATTAATTTTAACTGCACTGCAGTATGGAGGATGCATCCTCATTAGCATTGTATATAGGGCATTCATAGCATTAGACTATCCGAACGGTATGCTTAGATCTCCTCAATGAGAGGTGCAACTGAGAGCTGTACGTATGGTTGATTTACCCCAAACAAATTCTGTCTGACGCAGCCGTACAAATTCGTTCTACTACAGCCATCTTATGTTTATAAATATCTATTAGAACATATGACTTGAGCAGTATTATTGCTGCAGCAATTATGGTATGGGTAGAATACGCAAACCGTATTGCTGTAGCCGGGCGAGCAATACATTATGGTTGGAGTAACCAGAATTATGCAGGTATCGTCGAATTATTTCTTTCAGTGTAGGGTATCACTTTTTTCTTGAAGTTTGATCAAAGTGATTTCCAACAGTGGAGGCTAAGATTAAGGTAAAGTCAACTTTAGATTTTGAATGTAGAATTAAGCGTTGTTCCAGAACGTAACTTTTTGGGGAATGTAATGCATTTCTTGTCTGACTGAAAAGCCCCTCTTGCGCATTATCTAGATACAAATTTGACATTAAAAGGTAAAAAATTTCTATAGAACGCGTTTATAAAAGTTATAAATAAAAATTATTGATTTATTTTAAAGTTTGAAAACATAAATATGGAAAGTGCTTTTTGCCGTCATTATAAAGAAATTTCGTATAAATTTGCAGAATAACGAATTTTTGTTAGTTCGGAGTTTTTTTAAAAATATAACATGATGTCTAAAATTTGAGAGCATAGAAAAGGGAAGAGAAAAAATTTAATTTCCTGAAATTTATCGTAAACTGATGCTGCATTTTCCACGAGCATGGGGGTAGTACTGAAGCATACACCCTATTATAAATATTGACGTACAGTGTGCTCTGGAAATGTGATGTGAATCTAGAAGTTTCCCATAGATCGCCTATCTTTCATTACTAGAGGTCCACTCACTTTAAATTTTTTCGATTTAAAAAACTGATGTGAAATTAATTTTTAGTTCCTTACGAATTTATAGACTGCAATTTAATTCCGAATATTAATTTGTGATCACACTTATTGAGTATTCTTGAAATATAATCTAGTATTGGGAATAAAAACTCTTTCATTTTAACTTACTTAATTTCAATTAATTATCAATCTCAAAATTGAGAAGTTAATACACAAAGATACGTTTTGTATTAAAACCTACAAATCCAATTAGGTTGAGATCTGGTTTTGAAAACAAAACTTCAACATCATTTATTCAAAATATTCCTGAAGATCTAAAAAGAATGGAAATGTTATATCAGTATTCATACTATGTCGGTTTCATAAAAATAATCTGGGAAACTATCTACACCATCACAGAAAATACATATATTCAAATTTACCGGTAGTAAAGTTCGTTATACAGCATCTGCATAATGTCGACAACAGTCTGAAAAACTTACGATCTGTACGAATCTGCACTTTTTGATTTGATTTTGATTTGAAGGATATGTGCAAAAATATTTTCTTTTCCATGTAAGACACTTATAATCCAAACGCAAATTAAAATTAAAATAATTTTCATGAGAGTCTGAAGTTGCTCAAAATGAACCGGATTCCCAGAGAAAAAAAACTCAAACTGATATTTCAAGAAATTTTAAAGTTTCTACATTTATGGGTGGTTTTCGGAATGAGGGACAGGTAGCCACGGGTTCTTCACCCTTAGAGGTGATTTTTGAAGCCGGGAAGAGCTGGACAAGGGGATTTTATACTTTAGGGGATTTTTGGGGTTGGGGAAAGTTAAAGAAGGATATTTTATATTTAGGAGTGATTTTTAGGACTGAGAAGCTCTGGGTTAGGAAATTTTACACATAGTTTAGTTTAGTTTAGTTCGAAAAAAAAAAATATATATATATAGTACTCGAAGAGCTAAGGAAAAGCTTAAGATCAGTGAGGTTTAAAATAAACAGTTTCGGTCCTAAAACCGATCCCTGAGAGACACCAGAAGTTACCGAAAGCCAATTAGATAACATATTTTTATGAGGATCAAATACCGTTTGTTGTCTATCAAGAAGATAAGATGAAAACAATGCTACAAATTTATTTCAGCAACTAATACCTCTCATTTTACTAAGGAGAATACCATGACCCACCATATCGAAAGCCTTACTGAAATCAAAAAGAACCAAAACGGTGATCATACGTGAGTCAATGGCAAACTTTATATCGCTGGTGACCTTCAACAGAGCAGTCTGGGTGTTTTGGCAGTGCCTGAATCCCGTTTGGTATGTATCATACAGATTGTTCGTTTCAAGTTATTCAGTCAATTGCTTAGATATAATTTTCTCGAAAACCTTAGAGGATGCACATAAAAGAGAGAGAGGCCTATAATCAGCCAGAGAAACTGGGTTTTTAACTTTGGGTATAGGACGAATGATCGACTTTCTCCACAGGACAGAAAATGTACATAAATTTATGGAATAATTGAAAAGGTTCAGTAAGTGCGGAAGAAAAACTTTCATACCTATATTAATATAGCTAATAGGCATACCATCAATGCCTTTGGAATCGTTGCTGCAAGATTCAACAGCCTTGCTAATGTCCATGAAAGAAACAGAAGAAAAGGTGAAATCCTTTTCAAGTGCATTTTGTTATGTAGTAGGTGGCAGAAAAGTAATTCGTGAGTATGTGCTTTGAGAGACTGGGCGTTAACATGACAAATCGTTAAATTTTTATTTGCAGAAAATATATTATTATTATTACTATTTTTACCCCTATGATTCTGGTTTAGAGTAAGTAGGGAAGAAGATCCAACGGTGCTTCTGTCCTATGAGTTTAAGGTCCTCGATTGGATGTCAGTACATAAAGATTCAAGGTCATGATAGGGGTGATTGTTGGGGCCATCGAAAGCTGGATAAGGGTATTCTGCACTAAGGGGTGATTTTCAGAGCCGGATCTGGATAAACAAGACGTGTGTATTTAAACACGACGTAGAATTTTATCCAACACAATGTTCCCTACTTTCGTATAACAATTTTAACCTAATCGTGATAATTTTATTAGTGAAAATGTTGATACAAGATAAAGCTTTTGGGATTTTTATTCAAAAATTACTAACATTGAAAAAAGACCGAATATGAACGTACTTTTAATACTACTGGTTAACAAAAATGACCTACGTTTTCGCTGAATGCGATACATCATGTATGAAAAACTTTTTTAGATTATTTAAGAACCGTTGTAGCTTTTTAAAGAAAATTGGTGTTATTCGGAAACTCGATTAAAAAGGCATTCAAAAATGTCATAAAACATGATAAAATATTTTCATTTTCACATCGAAACGATTGGTTCAAGTTTTCTTATTGAAAAATTGAGTTCCAAATATCTGTTAAACTACACTTGATGCCAAGAAACGGCAGTCAGATTCATGTTAAGAATATAAAAATACTTTGAAATTCATGTGTCCAATTCTGCGGAAACGTAGGTTATTATAGTTGAACAATGTTATTAGTTTAATATCTCATCTAATTCTAAAATATTCTAAAATATTCATATTTTATAACTTTAAGCGAGAAAAAATTTCAAATTATAAAAAGTCCCAAAAATATTTAAGTAAAAATGACAAATTATTAGTCTTTCGTATTATATTCCTATTATAATAATATTTTACAAGCAACTAAAAACCATTCAATTTAGGATTTGTAAAAAAATGTGTATCTTTAAAAAGTTCGTTCTCAGCTTTATTTCACCCAGATTAAGCTTTTTAAACGATTTCCAGTTTTATAATTCAAGACATAAAAGGTAAGAATAAATTTTGAACATGAATTTTTATCGATTTTTGTGGAAATGATTCATAAATAAAGAAAAAACTTTAGACGAGCAATTACTTTCTAACTTTTAAAATAAAAAATTCAAATTGCGAGTCTTTAAGGTTCATTTAAAGACCTTTAGGAGTTTTCTATCTTCTCCGGATAGTCCACCATAAAGTTTATAAACCGGTCTATCTTTTTCAAGAACATAAGTGAAACAAAATGTGAAATTACTTAATAAAAACACCAATTTTAATAGTATTACTCTTTATTATTGGATTTACGCTCAATTGATAAAATTAAAAAGACTTAATTATCAATAAGTAAATAACTGAAAATTGCAGGTAACAAAACTACCCTCACAACAAAATAATATCCTTGGCATATCCCAAAATTCTCCCGGAATATCCGTGACATATTCCAAGCATATCGAGATTTCCGCCCCGTATGATATTTAAGTAATGTCCTCTGTGGGATATACACAATTTTGGCAATAAAATCCAATATTTCTGGAATGAAAATTTATTAAAATTTGTAGAATGCCTAAAAACATCATGATTCACAAACATCCGTTTGACGAACAACCACTTTTTACAAATCTCGAATATTCATTTTCTTTCGAAATCCTTTCTTAGTATGATTAACAAAAAATTATTAACACGAATAATTTTCATAACCAATAACAGCTTACTTAAAAAACAAGTCATTTTCTAAAAATCTTTAAGTTTGCTTTTTATTGTATCTGTAAAATCAGCAAAAATCGGCGTTTATGCTAAAAAAAACAATCAAAATAATATGTACCGCGTTGGTTTGTATAATTAAAATGACAACTGGTTATAATTTGGTGCGAATATGAAAAAATTGTTGACTTTTGTTAAAGTGTCACTTATTAGTGCGCGACAGTTTACGCACACTGACAGCAATGATGGAATTTACCCGAAAGTGACTTTAGAGGGGACTTTACCATTATTGTATTTTATAATGTTGTACTTTATAAAAAATCTTTGGCAAAATACCTAATATTGTTAAAGAATTTCTTATTTTATTGATACGATTTAATATAAATATAATTGGCAGTAGATACATCTAAATCTCCAATCATATAATAATATATGGAATTGGGATATATTGGGAACATCCTTGGCGTATAAAATTTGGATATTAATGGGATATCCTAAAGATATTCTGAGATATCCTTGGGACATTCAAGGGATATCGAGATTTTCGCCCTGTATGATATTATTTGCGATATCCCTAGGATCTCGTGGGATATGCCCACAATATTCTGGGAGATGAATGAACTGCGAAATATGACGAGATGTGCCTGCATTTTTTGAATATAAACAAATTTATTGTTGTGTGTTTATTAACAGAAGACATAATAATCAGTACAAGATTTAGAATTTCTTAAATAAAAACAATAACATTAATTTTGTTTAATTTTTAATACTTATTTTATTTTTAAATTATACTAAAATCTTTTTAATAATTGACAAGCTTAAATTTGAGAGCTCTATTAGTAAATTGCACGTACAGTATCTTAGTTTTCGCAAGGGAATAATTAATTTTCCATTTTCATACAAAGGAAGGCCTGTGCGGATGTCATAATAAATTAATGAAGCTTGCTTGGCGAAATGACGTTAATGAGAACATATCAACGTATGTACGTCGTTTGAGAAGCCGTAATAGGAACACAAATCCATTAATCCCCACACCATTACAGATTAATAATAGCTTTTTCCTTAAATTCAATAGCTTTCTAATTATTTCATCCATCTTCTCGCTTATTAATGTAAGCATATCTTATTCAAAAGTAACACATTAAACTCCAGGGATATTTTGCGGACAAATTTTGCAAATAATTGACAACTACAATTATTATTATTCCACGAACTCAGAATTTTATATGTAGTGAAATCAAGGTTGAAAATAGGGTCGATAGGAGTAAGTATCATACAAAATTACCAAGTTATACTTTGACTAATGATATGTAAAATACTTCAGACGATTTTGGTTCCAAATTTTCCTATAATTATACTTAAACTTCCTCATTTTAATCGTCCCCTAGTTTAATCAACAAGTGTCAAAGTTAATCAACTTCTGACAGTGATTTTAGATTTTCTGTCATTACGGGTCAGTGTGATACGTGTAAAAAACATTAAAATTTAAGTTTTACAATATTGGACTTTCGTAACTGTTAATCAACCATCCGCTTATTCTTGTCATTTATACCAATTTTTTGTTATTCATAAGAAAATTTTAATCAATAAAAATAGAAAATTTTTATTTGTATAAGAGTTTCGGTGATATTTAAAAATGAAACTATTTTAAATTTCATGATTTCTAAATTGATTCAGAAATTATTTTTATATTTATACCCATATAATTTCTTTCTTCATTCATAAACAAAAATTTAATGAAAGATACTCCTTGGAAAATTCAAATCAAAAGACCAAATGACACAATTAGGAATTGGCGTTTTCTAAAAGCATCTATCTTCTTTAAAATAATTTATTCAAGCAATAACTGCCACCGGTCCCTTTTTCCTAGGAAGAATAAGATATAATCATGATGCTTTAATAAAGAAAAAGGTTGATAACTAATTTGTTTTTTATTAATTTTAGATGTTAATTTTGTTTGTCTACTGGTCTAAATCAATATTATTAAAATATTGATCAATCTTAAGATTGTGAAAAAATGTCTCTATCTCGGCTGGGATCTGAATCCAGGACCTTCAGATCCCAGCGGGATACAGGATACAGGAACTCCATAAGAGGGTCTCACTTTCCAAACTGATATCCATTTTTCACATCAGGTCATTTCTTCGCGGACGGTCACATATATGCAAATTGTTGGGCATCGTGCGTGTATAAATAGTGAATATATGTTTTGTTAAGTTATTAATATAGGGTGTATATATTTTATAAAGAGTAAATAAAGTAAGGGGTGCTAATCTGACTGACGACCTTAACGAGACGCATCCTGGGCAAAAATAAAATTAGTAATTGTCCTAGAGGTGGCTACATAAAACTGTACCGATTAGGTACACGACGTTTGAGTTCGGAAGCCGCTAAAAAAAAGTTGTGACATGACCAAACGTCTTTGCTGGCTGTTCGATCAGGCCGGATATGAAAATGGCAGCCGGGTTTTCTCGTTCAAAAAATGTGCCTAAAAAACCGATAAGGTACACGGGTCAAAAACGCCAGTCGAAAAACCCCTGCCGAAAGCGATTAAAAATGTCGGAAAACTCATATACAAAAAACCGATGAGGTACACTATAAGTTTTGTTGGTTTGAAGGTGAACAAATGCCAGCGCTTATTGAAGATGTTATTATAAACGTAATCGCAGGAAGTGAGCATACACAATTATTTTCGTAATTTAAGTTATCGGCTGTTAAAGCTTCTTCCCTTCTTAATGTGCTGGTCTTTTCTAGATGAAAGACCCGAAAGTGAGAGTGAAAATACAGCGTTAGAATAGGACGATCTCATAGATGAAGAGACAACCAATGTATTCGATGTACAGAGTGATACTGATTCGGTGAAAACTAGTTAAAGTTGAGAGAGAAAGAGTGCGAGCACAAATATATACTTTATATTTTGTTTGTATTTTAAGCATTATTATAATTAAGCATTTATTAATATTGATCTTAGTTGAGATCCCTAAAAGCGTTTTCCGACATTTTTTATTGCTTCTGGCGGGGGTTTTCCGACCGAAGACATTTCTGGCACTGCTTTACCGCTCTTAGTTGAGGTCTTTAAAAGCTTTTAAACAAAATTTCGCACGTGTACCACATCAGTTTTTTCGTGTGAGTTTTCAAAAACTTTTAATCGCTTCTGGCGGGGGTTTTACGACCGATTACATTTCTGGCACTGCTACACTGCTCTTAGTTGAGATCTTTACAAATGTCTGTAAAAAGTTTCACCCGTGTACCTTATCGGCTTTTGAGGCCAGTTTTTTCAACGTGGAAACCCGACTGCCATTTTCGTATCCGGCCTGATCGAACAGCCAGAAAAGCCGTTTGGTCATGTAACAACTTTTATTTGGCGGTTTCCGAACTCAAACGTCGTGTACCTTATCGGTACAGTTTTATGTAGCCAGCTCCCCGACTATAAGCAGAGTTAGAAAGCAGTAAGCGAAGCGAAATATTTTTCTATTAACGTGAAATCAATTGACACTGTGACTGGAAAATTTACGATAAAATGAGTTTTTAATCTAATTGTGCTGTTTGTCTGGTTTTTATTACACCATTGCGTCATAAGCTAAGAATTAATTCGACCCTTCATTTTAATGAAATTTCATACACTTGAGGGGCCAACAAGTAGTTTTTATTTTTTTAAACTATGAAGTAAAGCTTTGATCATTTCCACAAAAATATATTTTTCAGCCTTAAATGTAAGCATGATATTTCATAAAGCTTGCTAATTTGAGAATTGGAACGACTGAAAGGATGCGTAATTATATTTAAATTTTCAAACTGCCGGTGCCGACAACGAACAATCTTGCCGGCGCCGACAAGATTGCTCGATGCCGGCCGTTTTTTTCCTCTCGGGTGTGAAGTTCTGAAAAGCGTGTAGTGACGTATTTTGAATTCACTGATTACGAAAATAGCCATGAAAATTGCAACAACAAAAAAACAATTCTCAAGGTTAAATCTTTTTAAGAAACTACTTTACTGACGTACTGATATTGGTGTATTTCGATGCGTTCATTATGGACATATTTTTTTTTTGCGAAGTGGATGTGCGAATCAAGAATGGATGTTAACGAACCGTGGAGTGCAAAGACACCCCTGTGACTATAAAAAATGTTTGTCAAATCCGTATCCCTTTCCAACTTCTCGTGGGGGGGGGGAGCGTAAAGGCACCCCTGTGACTGGTCACAGAAATAATATTGATCAAACCCCTACCCATTTACAACGTCTCGTGGGGGCGGCAAGGTACCCCTATGGCCGGTGACAGAAATAATGTTGGTCAAACCCCCACCTATTTCACGCTCTCTTTCACGGGCGTTTCTTGTTATGTTTTCATTTTTCTATATCTACTCAATCAAATAATAAAAACGATAATTTTCATCATTACTATGAGCAATTTTCGTAATATAAAAGAAAAATCGTTTATGTTAAACGAAGTTTCTATACACACCGTATTTTTATGAAAAAATAATGCTAACAGAATGTTTTTGTATTTAAAATAATTATTTTTATCAGTTTTGACCTTCACAATTATATTTTCAGGTATTTGCATGATCATATACGTAAGTCTCTCTTTTATTCTCTCTTTGTTCGAAATATTCTCTAGGAATAAACTCCCAAAATGCCTCATTTTTAAATTTAATTTAAATGATTTTTTCACTATAATTGACTGCTTCTGTTAGTCACAAATAAAGATAGAATAGAACATCTATTTAAGACTTCGGAAGAAATTTGAATTTGAATTCAATATTAACAAGAAATTTTACAGTAAATAATTAGTTTTAGACCCTAGGATAATCTTTTTATTGAAATGAATTAATATCTCTAATAACTTTGAGATACTCAATAGTTCGCGTGTCAGATGGCGCTGTTGTCGACGACAAAGAGGTACCTTATAGGCGTATAGACCTCTAGGAGAACAAAGCGAATATTCCCAAAAGCAAATAAAATAAAAACTTATAATCGCTTGTCTCAACCGACATCAAAACTTTCCAACTGCTTTGCAAAACTCTTCTCGTCTCATCCATAACTTTCACGTAATAAAATAAAAAAGGATGAGTCTAAACTTTCTTACACGTGTAGACCATTTGAAACTTATCGCTGGTTTTTAACTTGAATCTTAAAAAATACTCAAAGGCAAACTTCTGGGAAAGTTTACAAATTTAAGGTACTTATTCTTAATTTTGTAGTCCTATGTAGAAGAAAAAAGTTTCCGATGTTGTATAACTTTTTACTTTTTATTTTTCAGGCAATTAGCTGCTTTAGTAAATCTGTATCAATCCCAAAGGATAAAACGAGGGAACTGCTTAAATATAATGAATGCAGGCATTTTTTTGTCTTTTTATGTGAAGAAAAATGAAGAGGGATTATATCTTTTCATCAATTCTCTTAAGTTTTAAATTATTGAAATATCATATCATTTTATTTAAATTTGAATCATTGAATTATAAATTTTTTTAAATTCCTTGTTTCTTCTTCCTCATGTAAGAAATCCTGAAAGCTAAGATTTTTTAATTTCGAGAAAATTTAAATTTTATACTACTTTATTTTTTAAGGGTGTTTTATTTCGTTTTTTTAAGTTTTCTGATTTTTATAAGTTAAAATCGTTCCGATTGAAAATTTTCTTTTCGGACGGTTGTTAATATCTTAAATTTTTTAATTTAACCAATATGTAACTTATTCAGTTTAAAAAGGATTTTCTTCATTAAAGATTATCATGTTCGAAATAAATCGTAAAATGCAGATTCATGTTACCGACATTTACCGACATTAAAGGAATTCGAGTTATAACTTTTCACGCACTACCCGTGGTTACGGAATCTTCTGTAACTCTAACCGCTTTTCCAGCTCATTCGGGGCTAACGTTACGGAAAATTTGGTAAATGTAACCAATACCAACTTTTTATCAACTTTGTTCTACAAATTTATAAGGCATTACAGAAAAGAGGGATTTTACATTTTTTCAATTTGGATGTTTGTAATGATAAAGGTACTAGAAAATTCTAGAAAATTACAAATCTGTATAAAAATATTGGGAAACTTGACTCAAAATTAGGTTGTGTACGACACAATTTGTCTACGACAATATGTAATGTAAAATTTTCTACAAGAACCTACAATTTTAAACGATATTACACTTTTAGCAAAAACTTTTGCTGTTATGATAAATCACAGCTTAAACAGCAATTTCAGTTATACAACATTTTTAAAATAAAGTTTTACCTAGATATCCGTATCTATCAAACTTAATGTTAATTCCGAAATGTTATTTGTTTTTCAAAATAATTTTATGTAAAATGATTCAGACAAAATGTAAATTTTTCAAAATTTAGAACAAAAAATTTAGAAGCCTTTTAAGAATTATAGAGGATGCAAAAAAGTATAAATTTTTTATAAAAATTCCAAGAAAAACTGAAAATGATTTTTTTACCTTAAAAAATTAAATTTAAAAGAAAATTTAAAAAGATTTGAAGGGTCCGCGGTCTGAACCTGTTGACTTAGATTTCATAAATTTTATACAGCGAAGGACAATCGTTTTTAATTTTGCAGTTTTCAATCTTTTTTTAAACTGCAAACATTTTTTTGTTCATTTACTAGAGAAAAATAATACACGTTAGTTTTATAACATTTTAATCAAAGTTAAAAGCCATATAACAATTGCAAGCTATTCATATACTATCTACAAGAGGTCACGCGGTCCAAACCTGTTATCTGTAGTCTTCTGCCGCTGGTTTTCTATTATTTTTTTGGGCTCGCATGTTTCTATGTTGTTTTTCAAGCTGCGAGCAAATTTTATATATCAAAATATTTGGAATTACATTTCGAAAATAGATGAGCTTGCAGAAATAGAAAATACTATTTTATACAAATTTACTGCCTGATAGTAACCGAGACGCGTTGCTCGCCTTTGTCTTCACAGCGATCTGTAGACGACAATAGCAAAGATGACGCAAAAGTAGTCACAAAAAACTTTCGACAGACACATGCACTTGATTGCAAACACGCTGACATGTGTCTCACTGGCTTATTCTACGAAAAAAATGAGCTGTTATGAGAAAAAGCATGGATTTCTCATAAGATGCCATAAGCAGTTAACATGTTTAGACGGCAGACCTATACTCCAGATACCAAAACGCGAAATATCCGAAAATGCATTTAAAAAACTAAACGGAATTTGGCAGTTCCAGAAAATACAACAACAAAAAATCAATTTCCCAAAAAATATCAGTTAACAGCTTTAGACCACGGACCCTTCATTTACAAAATGTTTTAAAATGAATTTAGAATATTTTGAGGTAATTTTTTTAATTTCACAGGATTTTTGAAAAATTGACGGAAAAATTCAAGTTTCAAAATAAAAGCAGAATTCCCTTTAGATTACTGAAGAATTTTAAAAATATTTAAAAAAACTGTCAAGAGAAAATTAAAAAAGATTTTTTAAAATATATTGATTATAAATTTGATTTTCTAGTTTAAAATTTATCGAAATAATATAATATTAAAAATGTATACATTTTTTTTATTCATTTAACAAAAATTGTTCATCATTGTCTTTTAATATTCTGTAATTCCTTTTTTAACATAGTCCCTTTATTTTTATAGTATCTACCATGTATACATCTTAACTTAAAATTATCCTATTGCAAAATTCTAAAAATTTGTCATTCTAGGTAAAAAAAAAAACTTTTTTGGCTGCAATCTCTGTAAATGCCTATAGATTCTCTTAGTCGTAAATTCTTGTAGGAAATTAGAACTACAATCACATACAGCAATGTATAAAAATGTACAAATAAAAGTAAAGCAATAATAGAAAATTCGTCCGAACAACAGAAAAAAGTTGTACTTTCTTGTAATTTTGGTTTTAATTTATTGCAGTTATTTGTATATTCCTCTAAAAATGATTTTATTTTTTTGTACTGTCTTTTAAAAAATTTGCCACCAAGAATGATTAAGGCCTTGAATAAATTTTTTCTCATAGTTTGCCATAGTTCGCCCATTATACAGCTGAAGTACGGCTAGTGTCATAATTGCATGATTCCACCATTGGAAATTGCGAAATACATTGAAAAATGATTTAAATCAATGTTGTGACCATTACTCGTGTCAATTATATGGCTAGAATAGTCGGTCAAACTTCAGGCCAATGACTTTACTCTGGGTACTAATTTTCATTGGCCAAATGTTAGACTAAGTTTTCAAATATTGTTTGAGATACGGAAATGATAACTATGGATCGACTTTGGTTGCCGACCATTGTTTCAACATATGCTTTCAAGTTTGGACCGTCTATTGAGAGAATGAGGGCCAAAGTTTTAGTAGTAAATTCGATCGTGGGAGCACATGTTGGACCGATGGTCGTCAAATAGAATCAGTCTGTATTAATCAGTTCGGTATATCGGTAAGTCCTTGGCCATGTTGGTCCACCATTGATCCGAAAGATAATTCGCACCACTAAGAGAACACATGTTCTTTCGTGCTGTTTTTTATATTTTTCTTGCCTTGATAATGGTACTGTATAAGTACCGAAACGTTGCTAATGTAGTTTTATTTTTTATTTTCAATGTCCTTTTATTATGATTTTCATAATAATAAAACTAAAAAAGACGAAAGGAGCATATGGAGCATTTTGTGTTTGTTCGTTGTGGTCCAAATTCGGTCGTTGGACTTTTGTTTTTTACAGGAGTTTGCATCAATAAGTGAGCTGATAGACAGGGTTCGAGGCTCTGTTCAGTGTTCAGTGTTGTTACTTCTCAGCAGGCAACACTCGCTGTTTATCTCGTACGCGCGTTCATGCCGGTTCTCAAAGAGAACACGAGTGTAGTAAAAGGTTTACGTGAAAATCGATATGGTAATTAAAACAGGATTTCAAGCGGTAATTGCTTAAATTCTATTTAGGTCCAAAGCTATAAAAAGGAAAACGTACTAGCCTCTTTTCATGTTTATCGTGTACTCGAATTACATTCAAATAGGTCAGGATTCATAAGAGCTATAGTGTGATAAGGCAAACATCAGTGATGCTCCAGGTGGAGCATTTTTTGTTGTATTTCTACGATTAAACACACAGCAAACTTTTGCACCCTTTTCCCTACTTATCTCCATAATTCTGAATTAAAATCGAGATATTAAAGAAATAAGGTTATGTGAAACTATCATAACAGGGCCAAAACAAGACGACTGTCAAGCAAGTACCTACGAATGCAAATATTCCTTTCAAAAACTACTTTTTAATTTTTTTCGCTTCTCTAAATTATATGAATCAACTAACACCAGCTATTACTTTTAAGTCCAGTTTAAACAAACAATTTAAATAATTTAGCTTTTTATATGCCTAGCCAGAGGCCCCATTCAAAGAACATCACTGTTTTTGGAAATTGCAGATAGTCAACAGGCCGACGCAATATTATTTTATGTAAATCCAAAAATAGCCCAATTCTGGTTGTTCATGAATAGTTAGAAATTTTATTTCTCAATTCGCGCAACAGTGCGCATTTCCTCTCATCCCAATTATGGATCAACTTTGACAAAGATCGATTGAGATATCAAATCGGTAACTATTGACTGATTCTATTAAAGAACCATAAGCCCAATATACAGTTTCAATATTGAGTAAAACACAAAGACCTTTGGCCCAGAGTTGGTCCAATAGTCGGAACAAATTTGGTAGCATGTTGGAACAATTTTTCAAAAATGAATTCAGTTCATAGTTTTGATTTCGGTATCTCGACCGGCCCTTGACAAAACTAGCCCGACATTGGGCTGATGAATATTCGCATCCAGAATAAAATCATTGGCCCGAAGTTAGACCGACTATTCTTGCCAGATAATTGGCTTAATTTGTCACAAAATTGAGTTAAAATATTTTTGAAGGCATTTCGCTATTCCCTATGGTGCAACCATGGGATTCGGACACAAAGCATACTTAAGCCACAGTATAGGCGAACTGTAACAAACTCTGGGCAAAAATTATTCAAAACTTGAGTCATGGTACTTGTGTTTCTTCCCATGGAAATTTTTCCACGCGACAAGGGCCATCCGAATCAGCATTCTGTATTAGCGAAAACACAAAACCCTTGAATGTTTGAAAATTATTCAAAACTCTACACATTAATTTCATTTCAAACAATTTCTCATTAAAAAAAACTATATTTGGAATTAGAGCTCAAATTAACCAGAAATTAAACACTTTGCAGAACACTAATCACAAAATCCAGAAAGTCTAATTTGTATTTTACTCTTGAAAGTCAAATTTAAGGCACTTGGAGGAATTTATAACTCTTCCTCCCGGAAAATTAAAAATTGTTTTACTTGGCTTCAGTTCCAAGTAAAACTAGCATAAAAGTTAACTTTAACAGGCAAAATGATTAAAGAAGCTAAAGTAAGAAAAAGCATCAATATTCCTTATCTTAACAAATTAAAAATGAGAAAAAATGAGAAATAATAAATGTTGTGCTACTTTTCTATTAATACACTATCAAAAAAATTCATCTGTGTATAAAGAAAGTCGTTAAGTTTTTTACGAGAGCTTTTATGCAAGAAAGGTGAATTGAGTTGATGGGAGTCACGGGTTATAGATGCGGGGGTTGGAAGGATTTATTATATTTCTAGACCTAAAATCCTTATTAACCACACACACGAACAAAAAAACACGAAAGACTCTAACAGTACTTAAGATGAAATCTTGCGTCTTGTGTTACGTTATCGTGTTCATGTGAGAGATTTTTGATAAGCGCCCCTGTCAGAGGGCGTGATAGCATCGGCAACGACTAACTGCTGATCGCGGTGTTCACTGCTCGGCTTTATAATTTCACATCCGCACTATAGACCTGCTAAATTATGCTCAAGCCATGTGATTTATGGCCACTATCATATATCGTTCCAAAATGTGTATTTCAGATTCAGTTTGAGAGTGAAATTTGTACAAGTTTAAAATTCGAACTATGTCCAGTTCGACTGATTACTTAAGTATATTAGAAATAGAGGGGTTGATATTATAGGAAGAGAAGGGTTAAAGGGAGAGAAGAGTTAAATGGAGAGATAGAGAGGGAGAGTAGGGTTACAGGGATACGGTGAGGGTGAGGAAGAGGGAGAGGGAGAGAAAGGTTGAAAGAAGAGACAGAGGCAGAGAGTATAGTGAATTTAAAATTTAAAATATTCTTATTTTTACGACTTCCCTCTGTCAAATCGATAAATCTGGAGTTTAGAGAAAAAGATTATAAACGATTTTTTAACCAAACCCCCGATTTACAAAATTTGGCGCTTGACTCCTTAGACGCAGATAGCCCATATTTACTTCACAGAATAATGGTTTATCATATTTATTTTTTGCCCGCCCGGTATTTTTTCTCTCAAACCGTTGATCAAACAAAGAAAGTTATTCAAAAAAGGTGTCATTTTTATAGAGCTACAATATTACAAAAAAATCCTTCAATTAAACATACAAGACAGACATACAGACAGACGTCTTTGTAAAGATTGTTTTTTTCGGTCTCAGGGGTTCTTAAAATGTGCATATTTGATAAAAACCGACAATGTCAAATTTTACATAAAACTAATACCTTCTCATTATGATGTAAATGTCAACATTTAAGCTATAAACTATGAATAGCAACTTTTGTATTTATGGTTTCATTTCAATCAGAAGAAATTTGCTATTTCCGATTCTCCCTAATGTATGTAGTTCTAATAAGAAAACCTTTTTCAAATATAAATTTAAAATATTAAAACAAATAAAAAAAGAATCATCATTTCGTCAGGAAAATAAAAGAAAAAACTTTCTATATTCTCATTATTAATTTAATTCCAAAAGGCGTGAAAACTTTCGGAATTAAGTGGTACTCTCTCACGATTTTCTTAACGTAACAGAACTTTTAATGAAATCTTATCATATAGACAACAAATATACATTTCGACCTAGCTTAGCTTGTTAATTCTGTGCGAGCAGATTAAACGGTGAAAATTTAGATCTACTAGATTGTAAGTCAGGAACTGTCTCGAATCTGATGTTTCAAGCATATTTGAGCGTGCAAGTGTGCGTTAATTTCACTCCTGTGTAAGGAAGTTGAGGGTATTACTCAAGGCAGGTTCGCCGAACGAGAAGCTAAGGGGAACTTGCAATTCGAAAGTTCAGATCGAAACGACCATCATTGTAAATTACCTCTGACTTTATCACTGTGAGTGCTCCCTTTCAGGAAAAGTTAAAACGGATTTCATCAAAGCCATACACATTCAATAAACAGACTAGAATATATCGACAGTTTAAAAATCAGTAAATATAGATTGTTAAATAAATTGATGGAAATGTTAGAAACATAAGAAACTTCACAAGTCGATACTTATTTCAGTAAATTTATTGAACCTGCACAACTGAAATATATTAATTAAAAAGTTTCTTGTAAGAACTATACGAGTTGATGAAAAAATGAAAGTATCAAAGTACAAGTATATGCATAAGTAACTCTATCGTCGGTTGAACATAGTTATTTAAGAAATATTGTAATTTTTTAGTGAAAGGAGAAAACCGACTAATTAATAATTTAAATTCCATCTGTGATAGCGAAATTGTGTTTGAAGTTCCTAAAAACTGATGGACCGCCTTTCAACTCGGACAATCCAACAAGCGGATTGCACCACTTCTGCGCGGCGCAGCAATGGTCCCATCCTACAGTATAGGACCTATCGCATCGAAATGCTCGGAGGGAAGTGGTCTCCACTCGTAATTGACCGTGATCGGTGTGCGCACGAGCGCAAAGCTATAGCATATTTCACACGATGGAAGTCAGTGCTCTACGAATGAAAATTAAGGGGCCTGTAACGGCCGGTTAAATATTAGGTCCTTGTACATTTTTAGACACGTCATTACCAGGATAGCGTTCAGGTTTCTCATAAACTGCACTCGTCGGATGAATCTGTAAAAGGGGCGTGGTTTACAAAAGTAAACTACAAACTATCATGTTCTTTGAACGGGTGTGTGTGTGTGTGTGCAAGGCTTTGATGCGAATATAAAGATTGTCAGGTTATGTTCACATATAACAATCTTCAATGGATAGGCAGCAAAATAAAATTATTTTTGCTGAAATTTCATGAATTCAGTTAGTGTTGCAAAAGACAAAATTTACAACAATTTTAGAAAGTGATGAAGAAGATAGTAAATATGAGTTGGAAAGTGGCATTTGTTATTTAAATTTCAATGAAAATTCGAGGCCCAAGGGAAACGCTAGCTAAAATAATCAGATTTTCCATTATGGGATTTTGGTCCTTCGCAAATTTAACGAGGTGTTTCACGGATGCAAATTCAAAATCCATATTCTTTTTCAGACTCTTCACAATTCACTTTTATTTTTACCGCGGATTTTATACAAAATTCATTGAAATATGCCCCATTTTTCAACTTCTCGTTAATTCCTCCCGCTAATTTCTGTGCTCACTCGCAATCGCCTACTCTTCTTGACGGGTGAAATAGTTACCCATAGAGTGACCCCCATCCATCACTCTGGTGATTTCTGAATGGTTCACCCGGGTGGAACCGCCCATTAACCAAGCGCCGCTAAACGTTTCCGAGTGCACCCGAGTGCACTCGGTGAGAAACCTGAACGCACCCCAGGAAGTGTACGTCAGATTTGTTTCTGCGGCCTGCCTGATCGAAAGTGTAGTACCGGTGCATCGGGTTTTCTCTAGCTTCCGCGCTAGGGTACTTCAGTACCGATGCAAAGTGGTTTTTTCCCGCCTGCTGACTTATTCTTAAACTCATAAACGGCACTAGAAAGAGTAATATCAATCAGAGAAATTTCCTCTTGTTTCCACATGATTTTTCTTGATACAAATGGAAGTTCCTCTTAAACTTTAGGTTAAGAGGATTTTCATTTGCCGCAAAAAGAATCTTTTTACAGCAAACTTTCTCCAATAGACAAGAGGACAACGCTTTTGTTTCAAAACAACTTTTTCTCTGAGTGGTTGAATAAAGTGCGCAAGCTCAACAGCAATAGAAATAATTGTATAATGGCTTTGTAACACTGTTTCAAATTTTGAAGTTTTCCAAACGCTACAGACGCTTCGAAAATTGAACATTCCATGCATCTGTTACAAAATAGTATTTTGTGTACGTAGGAGTGAAACAGTCTTTTTGTCCAAGTGCTGGTTTGGCTAACATGAGAGGATAAAAATACATTTCACTTCTAGTTACACACGAAACTTTATGCAAAAAGGTATGATTTACAAGTTTGACATTTGAGGTTAGGTTAACGCATTTCATAATCATAAACAGGTGGCAGCGGATGCACGTACGCGGAGAACTACTATGATCATCTGCTGATCATAATAATTGTACTCCGCACAGTGCCACACATGCGCATTCGGTGTACAGTCCTCCTGCTGTATAAACTGCTACTTTTAGCCCAAAAAGACGCTTATAAAACTCGTAAATCATGCATGCGTTACATACTTTATCTGAAATAGGCAGATAAAGCGCGCATTTACCTGCCCAAGGAATGGAAGTAAAATGACGGTGGATTGTACCGTTTACGCAAGCGCATGGGGCGTCGTAATAAAGCTAACTCTTTTCTTTCAAATTTCTTTTACTTCTCACTCACTTTTTCCTACTAATAAACTAATAAAATTTTCAAGTACTGTAAATTTTATTGTTTTTATCGTTACTTGGACATATTTCAACAAGATTTATATCAAATTTAAAATAATCGTTAGAGCACTTTTTTATAAATTAAAACAAATTTTTTTTCAAAAATTTGTGAAATTATATTAGTTTTTAACGTTTATTAATCCGTATATTTACTCTTCTGACAAAATATGCTAACAATCCAAAATTTTTTTAATAAGAATGCACTATAAAAAAATGTTATTTGATTCGTTAAAATTATTTTGTGTATTTTTTTATGTTGTAGCTGTTGTACTCGCAATTACTTTTCAATTATCGTTGACCAAATTGACGATTACTAACTTTAACTTTAAATTTTTCATATTTCAGTAATGTCATGATGAACTGATTCCATTTCCTGTTCACTGTAAAATCCCAATCAGCGATCTATGCGTGGTACAGTCCCACAAAATCCCCCTCCCCACCGGGTAGAGGCTCCAACTTCCCCTTCCTACGAAATGGCAAACCTTAAAAAATCGCGCCGGGTTAGCGTAACCCATCGTGTATACCATGAGTTACTTAATTTACACAAAATTTGTCAACACTTTCAGTAAAAGTTGGCTTCAAAACGCAACTAAAACAATCATGAACTAAATTTTTAAATATGCTCATATATGAAAGGGTAATCCTCTTTTCAGAAATCTACAAGTGTTTGTTCACTAATTTTTACTTCCTCGAATAGCGACATAATTAGTATACACAGTGTTTATAGCGTATTTGTCTTTTACTTCTTGATTTTATATCATTTAATTATTATAATTTAAAATTTGTATGATTATCAGATTATTAAATTTAAGAAAAAACAGTGAATATATGTAATAATAAATGTTAAAAATCATAATTTTTAAAATTTATGAAAAAAATTCGTTTTTGGTAATTTATAAAAAAGTGCTCTAACGATTATTTTAAATTTGATATAAATCTTATTGAAATATGTCTAAGAGACGATAGAAACATTTAAATTTATAGCACTCGAAAACTTGAATTAAATCTCAGTCTATTTCAGAAAAAGGATTTTTTTTCAAAATATGCGCATAAGTTAAACAGTTTTTGATATGACCGTCTTGACTGTCTGAGAATAAACTAACTAATAAACTTTCTTCATATTTCGATAGATCGTGTTGAAGAACGTCTACCGTGATATTATAAAAAATAAAAAAATATTTGCTAGTTATTTTATTTTTTAAGCTCAAAGTTATTAGAAGAGGTTTAAATAATAATAATAATAAGGTACATTACCACTTTAATATTGAGAAATTTATTTTTGTAAAAATCAAGTCGTTTTAAAATATTTTTCATAAGAATTTATAAGTAGGAAGTAATAGTTATTAAAAGAAAAAATCCATAGATAGTAGAAAATATTCTGAAAAATAAAAGAAAGCAATAATGTACGAAAATATTCTCCACCAAAAAATAAAAAATTTAATTTAAATGTTGTGCTTGATTAATATGCATTTTTTACATAAAAATGCCTAATAATCAATAAAAAAAGCCAATACAAAAGATTCGTTTTTATTACGAGTATATTTAGTCGAGTTTTAAATATAAAATCGCATATTAAATTGGTGATCAAATGTTTAATTAAAACTGATTATATTTAGTTTTAAATTCAGGAAATAATCTTTCTATTTTTCCATCAAGGATTTACCGATGATCATCACTTTTTATTAGGGAGAAATCAATGTTTAGAGCATTCATAAATGAAACTGGCTTATCACTCGTTCACTTTCACGACGCTTTAATAATCAAGGTTTCTATAGAATTTGATTACCACACCTCATGCATATATATCACTTCATATTATATTGCCGAACCTTTGATGCAATTGAATGCTTTGTCAAAGCGAACAACGAATAGGTATCCACTTTTTTCCTAACAAATAAGTGGTTATCGATATTCTGCGGATATCTCTTTATTGAGTTTAACCTGAGGTCTGGAGTATTGAAGTATAGGTGAAGGAATAGAATAGTACAAAAAATAAGAAAAAGCGAACAAATGAAGAAAGGATAGTAGCACGAAGAATAGAGAACTTTCAAGGAAAACGAATCTGAGACGATCAATCGAGAGTATAGCATCCCCAGCCCTTTTATCTCATTTCGTGAGGTTCCAGTCGAGGAAGTAAAGGTATCATCACATCCGGATTCTTTTTTGTAACACTTCTGACATTAGGAATCTACTGTTGAAATCTTTTGTTCTATCTGCGACGAAAGTGTTTTATTGAATTATTAGGGGACAATGTATAAGGATTTTTATTTCTTGATCGACGCCGGAAATTTGTTTCATGCAAGTTACCCTCTAGAGAAAACGTAATTTTTTCAAATTAAAAAATGGATTAATTTAAATGATTGTTTTGAAAAGAATAATTATAGTTGCGAAAATATACGATTGATGTCACAGATCAACAAGGTTTTGCTGTTGGGCATCTGAGGGTCATTTCCGAAGCCATTTCCGGGTAAAACCCTAATTTGAGGTCAGAATCAGCCCGACACGTCAGGCTTGTGAGATATTTAAGGCCATGTACTTGAAAAATAGGGCTTTTGGCTGCTGTTGAGGTTATATGCAGGATAATTAAAATTAGTTTGTTCTCTATTACTAGTTGCATAATTTGATACTGATAAATATAAAATAAGGTTTAAAGCTTGGAGGCATGTATTTGCCTACTGGATAGTTTTTCATGAACAATTGTGCTTAGAGATTTTTAGGGTCGCTTAGTATGAATATAAAGATAGAAAAATAAAATATTAATTTTCAAAATGTCGGATTCAAAATGGCGCATCAAAATTTGCCAAAAGCTATATTGGTATCTAAAAAATTTCACTGATGATTTTCGGAATCGCTGATTACGAATATCATGTTAGAAAATATATATTTATATTTTTAAAATAGCGGACTGAAACTTGCAAAAACATGATATTGATCTCTAAAAAATTTTAATCATAAAACCAGTACCCAAACCCCATGAACTCGAAACTACTTAAGTCTCACTTATATCTTATGGAATCTCTATTTCTTATTATGAAAGACCTTGACCCAGAGTGCCTTTTATGTTGAGTTAGCTAGCATTGTTGCAGACTATTTTCCCTGATAATGTCTTTCCATTTCCCTGATATCCTGATGGAATCGATCTCCTTGCTATTTACTGACATCACTTAAATTTTCTGGAAACCATTCTAAATGAGAGCGTAAATAGTGTTTTTGGCTACTTTTGAGTTTATGTACAGGATTATTACAATTTATTGTCGTAAATCATATGTTGAATCATTAAGACGTTGGAATTATGCGAAAAGCCATGTAACACACCTTTCAAGCCACCTGTGATGTGGCGTGAAGCTGCTAGCCACGTTGAATGTTATTTTAGTTTAACCAATACATTTTGATTTAATGTTCGAAACTCTCATCATATTAAATATCGAAATGTAGAAAGTGTTACACTACCCACAACTTATAAATCCGGTGATAGTCCTCCAACGCCTCCACTTTTGAAACTAAAATTTGAAGACGATATAAACTGTGACAATACTGAAGATCATGAATCATGAATGAAAAAATACACATCCATACAAGTTGCTTATTCCATCTACTTAAAGAAATCATAATAAAATATAAAAACTATTCTTAAGACGAATAAATAGAAACAACATAAATGACAAGTATGTGGAGATTTAAACCATTACATTAATAAGGATTGGCCTCTTCGTAAAACTTTTGAAGCAGGAGATGCCAACATTCTTTCAGAACCGTTGATTATTCCCCAAAATGATGCTGTTACCACCACTTCATACTAAATTAGGACTAATAAAACCATTTTTAAGGCTCTTTATGAATTCCCTTATTTAGGTGACACCAAAATAAAAAAGGAGTATTTATTGGACTACTGATAGGAGATTTGATGAAAACAGCAAAGGTTGAAGATATTATAATATCCATCGAAACAGTAGCCTGGGTCAGCTAAAAAATGTTGTCTAGAGTTTTTTAGACAACAAAAAAGATAATAATTATAAGGAACTAGTAGAAGATACGTTATTAAACTTTCAGAAATTAGGTTGTAATATGAGCTTGAAATTGCACTATTCATACTCCCACTTAGAATGGTTTCCATAAAACTCCATCGCGATATGAAAGAAATGGAAAGACATTATCAGGGAAAATCGTCTGCATGAATGCTAGCTGGCTCATGCTGGTGTCTCCAACGTGATATATCAGGTGAGAGGTTCCAGGTCAGGAATATCAGAGTTGTTAACCAGATCAGCGATTTTTCTTAAACTGGGAAAAATAATAGTGTTAGATAGGTAAGACATTGTGGTAAAATATACTTTGAGAAAATTTCAAAATTGCAGGAATTAAATCACTTTGAACTTTTTTGAAGAATTTGTTTAAAAATACTCCACCTCAGAAATTTTTTAACCGATTCTTATCAAATTTATAGGTGTTGCGTAAAATATAGTATCCTTTGTTCTATAAAAATGAAGGAAAAAGTCAAAATTTTAAATAAAATAATGTAAATAAATTTTGATTGTGATTTTTCGTTTTAAACTCGTATTTTTTTTATTTTTCTTATTTAAATTATTCTCTATGATTTGACCTTTCATTTGAAAAAAGCTTGTAGCCTCTTCTGGTTGCCGATTTATGCACATTTAAGCTGAAGCGTGCAGTCCACTCTGCCGTGCAATGATCGGGTCAAGATGCATACAGCTTTGTTTTTGTTTACTTTCTTCTGCCTATCTTGATAGAGCCTACCAGGTCACTAAA